>JAJQKJ010002430.1:0-108548 GCA_029574335.1 Rana kukunoris | reverse complement strand
ATATAAATTGAAAGCATTTCCCACAATGGTTGCTTTTTTATCTGCAGATTTTTCCATGGACAGTAAGCGAATTACCGTTCTCCATCACTGTATTCCACAGAGCCTTTGTAATAAGTTTGGGAAGTTACAGCCTTCAAAACGGAAAGAAAATGGATGGGTACCACCTGCTGTGACACTGACTATTGTTTCCCCGGATCAACTTGCAGGAAAGTATCTATACTGATTGGCAATTTTATTTTTATTTTTTTTAAGTAAAAACTTGATTTGAGAGAAAAATTGAAGGGTACCTTTGCTGACCCTTTTCTTTAACTTGAATCCTAATCCTTTGGTTATGAAAGTCATGTAATTAGTGTCCCCATCAGAGTCCCCCCCCCCCCCCCCCCCCCACAGCAGGTGTCCCCCATCAGAGCCCCCCAACATAAGGTGTCCCCATAGATCAGTACTTGTTCAATAGATCCATGTAGCTCAGGAGCGCTGGGAGCAGAAGCACATTACAGGGGGTGGGCATACGTGGCATCTTTGGTTACTTGGAGGGTGGCACTCAGAGAGCATTTCTGGGAGTGCACGGGATGATTGGCAGCAGTTCCGGCCAACCCCAGAAGCCTCTCATCAAACCGCCTATGGGAAAAGAGCTGACACGCGCAAAGGGGGCGGGCAGACTGGAGACTGCTCCATGCACACCGGACAGAAATAATTAGTGGAGCCTAGTACTGGAACATGTTCTGGTACTAGGCTCCGCTGCGGTACCCGGCCTGGATTCCGGGGACAGCGGGAGGTATGCGCTCTTGTCAGTTGCCAGCGGAGAGACTAAGCGGGGTGGGGAACTGCAGCAGCACCCGCTACATGCGCTCCGCCTCTGGGCACAGACAAGGAGGAAGGAGGGGAGCAGTTTGGAGCTTCAGTGCCCCCACCTCTGCAGCACCTGGGTGCTGTGCACCCTGCCTAGGATCGGCCCTGTGGGGGGCTGCAATGGTGAGAGAGAGAGATGGGGGGCTGAAATGGTGAGAGAGAGCAATGGGGCTGAAATCATAAGAGAGATGGGGGCTGCAATGGTGAGAGAGAGATGGGGGGCAGCAAAGGTTGAGAGAGATGGGGGGCTGCAATGGTGAGAGAGAGAGATGGGGGGCTGCAATGGTGAGTGAGAGAGATGGGGGGCTGCAATGGTGAGAGAGAGAGATGGGAGGCTGCAACTGTGAGAGAGAGCAATGGGGGCTGAAATTGTAAGAGAGATGGGGGTTGCAATGGTGAGAGAGAGATGGGGGGCAGCAAAGGTGAGAGAGAGAGATGGGGGGCTGCAATGGTGAGAGAGAGCGATGGGGGGCTGCAATGGTGAGATGGGAGGTAAAAATCTTGCGCCAACTAAACAATAGTGAGAGAGATGGGGGGCTGCAATGGTGAGAGAGAGAGATGAGGGTCTGCAATGGTGAGAGAGATGAGGGTCTGCAATGATGAGATAGTGAGATGGGAGGGGTGCCTTTTGAGAGAGAGAGAGATGGGGGGCTGCAATGGTGTGAGAGAGATGGGGGCTGCAATGGTGAGAGAGAGATGGGGGGCTGCCAAAGATCAAAATTGTTGAGCGGGGGGGGGGGGGGGGGGTTCTGCAGCAGGTCAGAGGTTTACCGCGAATTGGGTGACTGCGGGATTTACCACGAAACACGGTAATCGCGGGGGGGGTGTCGCTTAATCGCGGGACTTTAGCCCTGATCGCGGGACCGCGGGATTTAACACGAATCGCGGGACAGTCCCGCGAAATCCGGGACGGTTGGGAGGTATGCCTTAATTCTTTCTGCTCCACGGCGGGCAGCCATTCACTTCTCCTATGCCCTCACTCATGACATGACTCTTCATGCAGACCGAGACTAGTGGGCGGTGCTGGTGCGGCGCCGCACGGGCCAGATGGAAGGAGAAATAAAGCAGCACCACGACGTTCTGACGTTCTCCTGCTCCTCCACATCACTTTGCAGGCGCCGGATCTGAAGTGAAGGAGAAAGGCGGCGGCATTGCATTGGGAAGTGCGGCGGCGGTGGTGGCCCGCCGCTGCTCTTTACTGTGACAGCCAGGCAAAGTGGCCCCAGGGCATAGAGTGCAGAAATTTGTACCCCCCAAGAGGGCTATAAGGCTTATTTGTTTTATCTTCCAGATATAAAGACAAACAATGAGCTCACCGGAGTAACATGCCCAGTATGCTCTTCTAATACTTCTCTCACTTGTAAACCCGAAGGAATTATGCAATGTCGAGGAGAAGAATATAACTGCATTCTGATATCCACTGCAACAAGTAAGACTCCGAGGGGATCTGCCTAGAAGCAGCAAATGGCTTTGACACAGAGAGAAAAGTTTTAAATGCCATAAAACTATCCCCTATTTTGTGGACACTATCATTTTTGCGCAAAACCATTCAATATACAAAGAAATTGTTTGTTTGTTTGGGGGGGGGGGGGGGGTATTAAATTATAGCAAAAAGTAAAAAGTATTATCATTTTTTTTTCAAAATTGTCTCTATTTTTTTGTTTATAGCACAAAATAATTATTACCGCAGAAGTGATCAAAAACCACCAAAAAGAAAGCTCTATTTGTCGGGGGGAATGACATGTACATTGTTTGGGTACAATGTCACACGACCAGTTAAAGTACCGTATCGCAAACAAAATGGCCTGGTCATTAAGGGGGCAAATCCTTCTGGTCCTTAAATGGTTAAAGTGTCACCTTTGAACAATTTTGGGGACCTTTGTTTTTCACCATTTCATGGGTGTGCACAATTCTAATGCCGCGTACACGCGATCGTTTTTCGGCATGAATAAAACGTCGTTTTTGAAAAACGTCATTTAAAATGATGGTGTGTGGGCTACACATAATTTTTCAGGTTCTGAAAAACGACAAAAAAATTATTCGAACATGCTGCATTTTTCATAAACGATGTCGTTTTTCGGGTTGTAAAAAATGATCGTGTGTGGGCTAAAATGACGTTAAAAAATCGCGCATGCTCAGAAGCAAATTATGAGACGGGAGCGCTCGTTCTGGTAAAACTACCATTCGTAATGGAGATAGCACATTCATCACGCTGTAACAGACAGAAAAGAGCGAATCGTCTTTTACTAACACAAAATCAGCTAAAGCAGCCCCAAGGCGAAAAAGAAATTCCCCTTTAGAGTGCTGTCGTACGTCACTAGCTCACCGCGCTTTGTTCATCATTTTTTTAAAACGATGGTGTGTGGGCAACATGCCGCCAGATGTAGATTGCCACAGTCACTTGCCACATGCCGCCAGATGCAGATTGCCATCAGTTATGGATTGCCACAGCCACTTGCCACATGCCGCCATACGCAGATTGCACATACCACTGTCCCCTGCCTCCTAGATGCAAATTGTCACTAGGCACAGTGAGTTTCGCGTGAGAGAGGACACTGGTGATGCGGGGCGGGCGGTGGAGATGATGTCATCTCTCTACTCGCCTTATTCACCCCCAACAGTATACCGACCAGGCTGTGTGGGCGGAACAGCGGTAATGCGGTCTGTGTGGGCAGAAGTGCGGCAGGGCTGTGTGGGCGGAAGTGCAGTGATGGCGGCGATCACCCCTGCCATACAGTATATCCACCCCAACATAAAATGTACAATTGTGACTGATGTGCGCCTTTAACAGTTTACTGAAAATCTGGAGCTGGAGCAGTTTTCTTAATCAGGAATATTTTTCTTCTTTATTTTTACAGGGTACTATTATTACGAGGCTGTTTATTTCAACGGTTTATTATATTATGGAAGGCTCACAGACTTTGGAGAGGAGTTCCATGCAAGGTTGTGCCACCGAGACGTTTTGTGAATTTGGCAGAAAAATGATCTGGGGAGATAATTCCAGAATAGAGACAAAATACAATTGTACCGGTGGCGCTGAAGAACGTCTTGGTTTCCCCACTACTCTGATCTTTTGTTGTATTGCTCAAATTTTACTGTATTTGTTCATTATTTAAAAATTGCACAAATATTTGTAACCACTTAACCCCCGAGCCTCTTTCTGAAATTCAGCATTTACAAGTTAAAAAAAAAAATAACTTTTTTTTTGCAAAAAATTACTTAAAACCCCCTAACATTATATATATATATTTTCTAACACCCTAAATAATAAAAAAATGGCGGTCTTTGCAATACTTTCTGTCACACAGTATTTGTGCAGCGGTCTTAAAAGCGCACTTCTTTGGGAAAAAAAAAACACTTTTTTGAATAAAAAAATAAGACAACAGTAAAGTCAGCCCATTTTTTTTTTATATTGGTAAAGATAATGTTACGCCGCCGTGTGAATTGATACCCAACACGCCTCAAAGTTGCGCCCCTCCGTGGAATGGCGACAAACATTTACACTTAAAAATCTCCATGGCGATGTTTAAAAAATTCTACAGGTTACTAGTTTTGATTTACAGAGGAGGTCTAGGGCTACAATTTTTTTCTCTCACTCTAATGTTAGCGGCGATAAACCACATGTGTGGTTTAAACAGCGTTTTCATATGCGGGCGCTACTCATATATGCCTTTGCTTCTGCACGTGAGCTCGTCAGGACGGGTGCTTTAAATTGATTTTTATTCTTTTATCATTTTTTACACTGAAAAAAAAAAAAGATCACTTTTATTCCTATTACAAGGAATGTAAACATCCCTTGTAATAGAAAACAGCACGACAGGTCCTCTTAAATATGAGATCTGGGGTCAAAAAGATCTCATATTTAGACTTTTTTTAATGTATTTTCCGACCTGCTATGCTATGGGGATGGGTGGGGGCCATCTTGCCCTCACTCGCATTCCCCACACAGCAAGCTGAAAGACCTGATTGCCTCCGCCGATAACGGTGATCTCGCGGTGAATCCGCCGTGGAGACCACTGTTATCATTTACAAGACCGCTCATGCTAAAAATGGATACCTCGGTTGTGGCAGCAGCTGCTCCCGTTGCCGAGATATCCAGTACCGACGTATATGTACATGAGCGGATCCTTAAGTGGTTAAAAAATAATTGGGTTTAAAACAATTGTAAACATCACTTGTAATAGAAAAAAGCATGACAGGTCCTCTTAAATATGAGATCTGGGGTCATCTGGGGCTCTATTTTGTTTTAATCTGAACACCAGACTCTCTATTTGTCCTGTGGATTGTTATCAATGACAGTTAACCGCCCCCCCCTCACGCCAAATCCGTCTATGAAATCCTGCGACTTTATTTTAAAGCCGCAAGTCTGTTTGACTTCATGCAGAGATGTCTATGCAAGTCGCACCTGGGCTGTCACCCAGAAAAAATATTCCCATGGGGATTCCGGGATTCCTCTACTTTGGGGGACTTCCTCTCACTACCTGTTTTGGCTATGATGGAGGGACAAGAAGTGAAAATAAATCTCCCCAATGGGACACAGGTGATGAAAAAAAATAAAAACAGGAGTTATTCTTATTCTAATCCAAATAACACAATTTTTTTTTTTTTAAATAAATGTTGCCTTTAGTTCTACTCAGGGCTTTTTTTTGAGGGGGACTGAATGTAATGGAAGGGGTGGTGGTGTGTAATGGGGAGTCTATTGAAGTTGGCTTCTAGGGATCTATTATTTCTTAAGTGAATCTATTTTTGCATGGTGGAGGTCTATTTTGTTGCTGAGGGGGGCTTTGCTGCTGGTGGGGGCCATTTGATGCTGAAAGGGATCTACTGTTGAGAAAGGATCTATTGTTACTGGCCATTGGGAGATCTATTGTTGTTGGAGGACAATCTATTTTTGTGTGTCAGTCTATTGTTGCTGGGGAGATCTATTGTTGCTGGTAGGGGTACCTATTCTTGTTGGTTGGGTTTATGTGCTAGGGGGGCTAAATTGTTGCTGAAAGGAATATACTGTTTAAGGAGGAGGGGTCAATTGTTACTGGAGGTTGGGGATATATTGTTGCTGTAGGCATTTATATTTGTGTGGCAGTCTATTGTTACTGGGGAGGTCTATTGTTGCTGGTGGGGGGACTATTGTTGTTGGTTGGGCTATGTTGCTACGGGGGTCAGTTGTTCCAGAAAATGATCTACTTTGGAGGAAGAGGTCTATTGTTTCTGGCAGTTGGGGATCTATTTTTGCTGAAGCGCATCTATTTGTTGTTGCTCAGAGGTGGGTAAGGGATGGAACCACGGGATGTTGCTCAGAGGTGGGTAAGGGGGTGGAACCAAGGGATGTTGCTCAAGGTGGGTAAGGGGTAGAACCAAGGAATGTTGCTCAGAGGTGGGTAGGGGGTGGAACCGAGGGATGTTGCTCAGAGGTGGGTAGGGGGTGGAACCCGAGGGATGTTGCTCAGAGGTGGGTAAGGGGTAGAACCAAGGAATGTTGCTCAGAGGTGGGTAGGGGGTGGAACCGAGGGATGTTGCTCAGAGGTGGGTAGGGGGTGGAACCGAGGGATGTTGCTCAGAGGTGGGTAGGGGTGGAACCAAGGGATGTTGCTTAGAGGTGGGTAAGGGGTAGAACCAAGGAATGTTGCTCAGAGGTGGGTAGGGAGTGGAACCCGAGGGATGTTGCTCAGAGGTGGGTAGGGGGTGGAACCGAGGGATGTTGCTCAGAGGTGGGTAAGGGGTGGAACCAAGGGATGTTGCTCAGAGGTGGGTAAGGGTTGGAACCAAGGGATGTTGCTCAGAGGTGGGTAAGGGGTGGAACAAAGGAATGTTGCTCAGAGGTGGGTAGGGGGTGAAACCGAGGGATGTAGCTCAGAGGTGGGTAAGGGATGGAACCAAGGGATGTTGCTCAGAGGTGGGTAGGGGGTGGAACCAAGAGATGTTGCTCAGAGGTGGGTAAGGGGTGCAACCAAGGGGATGTTGCTCAGAGGTGGGTAAGGGGTGGAACCAAGGAATGTTGCTCAGAGGTGGGTAGGGATGGAACCAAGGGATGTTGCTCAGAGGTGGGTAGGGGGTGGTGCCAAGGGATGTTGCTCAGAGTTGGGTAGCGGGGCGGAGACAAGAAGTGACTCAGAAGGGGGAGTTCCTGCAACTAAAAATCTCTGAGAATAAAAACCCTGGTTATTCTGTAACTGATCTTCACAAATGTTTATATATTTTTTTTTATGTTACAGAGGCAGATACTCGCTTTTTGTGCTTTCTCTCCCTAAACTGAAGCACCATTAAGCTATATGAGATAAAGGGAAAGGGGCTTTTTTATTTTTTATTTTTACTTAGCTGTGTGATTATTCTTTAAAGCGGAGGTTCGCCCAAATAACATTTATATAAGACCAAATTCTTTATACTACCAGCATGTACAGTCGGCACTTTATTTTTTTATTTTTTTAGTCTGTACATACCTTATAATCTATATTTGCAATCTGGCTTCCCGGTACTCCTCCCACGGGAGTAGGCGTTTCCAAGCTGAGCCGCAATGTAATCTGGGCGTTTGCCCAGATGATTATGATCTATCAGAAAATGTTCCCCCCGGCAGATAAGGCCCCACCCCCCGTATTGCGTAGGCGTGTCATGATGTTTCGGAAAGGAGCCGAACAGGTAAAGCTGCGAGTTGGCTCTATACTGCGCCTGCGCAGTCAGCTCTACACGGCTCCTAGTCGGTGCGCAGGCGATGTGTAGAGTCGACTCGCCCCTTTACATGTTCGCCTCCTTTCGGAAACTCTGTGGCGCGCCTACGCAATACGGGGGCGGGGCCTTATGCACCAGGGGGAACATTTTCTGATAGACATCAATCATCTGGGCGAATGCCCAGATTACATTGCGGCTCAGCTTGGAAACGCTTACTCCTGCTGGAGAAGTACCCGAAGCCGGATTGCAATTATAGATTATAAGTAGGGATGACCGATACCGATACTATTATCGGTAATGCTCCGATACTTCACCCGATACCTGGGTGATCAGTGCGGCAGGGGATTTGCAAGTCTTCTCCGTGCTGTCTTCTCCCCCCATGCTCCGTGCTCCGTGCCGCCTTGTTCCACTGTGCTCCGTAGTGTTGAGCGAAATACGCCATATTCGATTTCGCGATATATCACGAATATATAGTAGAATATTCAAAAATGTTCGCTAAAATCGAATATTCGTGATATTTTAGCAAAAAAACAATATTGCGAAATTTCGCTAATGCGATTGCGATTGCGGATATTGCGAAATTCTCGTTCGCGCATGCGCAAACGCAAGAACAACACGCGACCAACACGCGACCATTTCCTGGATCCGTGCCAGTTACCTGCCAGCTCGTTTTCACTTCGCAATTTTGTGCTGCCCAGTCCTTGGGAGTGAAAATGGTTGGAAGCAATTTTACACCCCCAGTGAGGAAAAGATGCTGATTAGTGTAAGTATTTTCACCACTGTTATTTCATTAGCTTTAACTGCATTTTAGACTAGTTTTAAAGTTAGTATATAAGATCAGATATTAGTATTTCCCAAACATTGTGTCTCCTGCTGTTGCAAAACTACAACTACCAGCATGCCTGCACAGCTGCAGACACCCTGGTTGGAAAATGTGTATTAGGCACTTTCCTTGCTATTTAGCATAATTAATTTAACATGTTGTGGACATAGGACGTATGCGAACGTCCTGACTTCAGGGTCCTTAAGGCCCAAGGACGTTCGAATACATATTGCCCTTTAGATGTTGCAGAACTACAACTTCCAGCATGCCTGGGCATTAGGGTTGCCACCTTTTCGTCAAGCCAAACCCGAACACTTTAGCGACGCGCGGCAATTTTTTTGTAGCTTATCCTCGGAGGTACCGGCCGTGGCGTTCCGAGGATAAGACTGACAGGCGTCTCAGCCAATCAGGTAACCTGATTGGCTGAAGCGTCATCGAGGGCAGGACGAGGGACATCGAGGGACATAGAAGCCAGAAAGGTAAGTGCCAGGGGGGTACTGGTCACGGTGGCGACAATTGGGGGCACAGTGGCTGCATTTGATGGCATAGTGGTGAAAATTTATGGCATGGCACAGTGGCTGCGTTTTGATGCACGGTGGCTGCGTTTTGATGGCACGGTGGCTGCGTTTTGATGGCATGGCACAGTGGCTGCGTGCGTTTGATGGCATGGTGACTGCGTTTGATAGCATGGCACAGTGGCTGAATTTCGATGGCATGGTGGCTGCGTTTTGATGGCATGGCACAGTGGCTGCGTTTTGATGGCATGGTGGCTGCGTTTTGATGGCACGGTGGCTGCGTTTTATGGCATGGCACAGTGGTTGCGTTTTGATGGCACGGTGGCTGCGTTTTGATGCATGGCACAGTGGCTGCGTTTTGATGGCATGGTGGCTGCGTTTTGATGGCATGGCACAGTGGCTGCGTTTTGATGGCATGGTGGCTGCGTTTTGATGGCATGGTGGCTGCGTTTTATGGCATGGCACAGTAGTTGCGTTTTGATGGCACGGTGGCTGCGTTTTGATGGCATGGCACAGTGGCTGCGTTTTGATGGCATGGTGGCTGCGTTTTGATGGCATGGCACAGTGGTTGCGTTTGATGGCACAGTGACTGCATTTGATGGCATGGCACAGTGGCTGCATTTTGATGGCATGGTGGCTGCGTTTTGATGGCATGGCACAGTGGCTGCGTTTTGATGGCATGGTGGCTGCGTTTTGATGGCATGACACAGTGGCTGCATTTTGATGGCATGGTGGCTGCGTTTTGATGGCATGGCACAGTGGCTGCATTTTGATGGCATGGTGGCTGCGTTTTGATGGCATGGCACAGTGGCTGCGTTTTGATGGCATGGTGGCTGCGTTTTGATGCATGGTGGCTGCGTTTTATGGCATGGCACAGTGGTTGCGTTTGGATGGCACGGTGGCTGCGTTTTGATGGCATGGCACAGTGGCTGCGTTTTGATGGCATGGTGGCTGCGTTTTGATGGCACGGTGGCTGCGTTTTATGGCATGGCACAGTGGTTGCGTTTTGATGGCACGGTGGCTGCGTTTTGATGGCATGGCACAGTGGCTGCGTTTTGATGGCATGGTGGCTGCGTTTTTATGGCATGGCACAGTGGTTGCGTTTGATGGCACAGTGACTGCATTTGATGGCATGGCACAGTGGCTGCATTTTGATGGCATGGTGGCTGCGTTTTGATGGCATGGCACAGTGGCTGCGTTTTGATGGCATGGTGGCTGCGTTTTGATGGCATGACACAGTGGCTGCATTTTGATGGCATGGTGGCTGCGTTTTGATGGCATGGCACAGTGGCTGCATTTTGATGGCATGGTGGCTGCGTTTTGATGGCATGGCACAGTGGTTGCGTTTTGATGGCACGGTGGCTGCGTTTTGATGGCATGGCACAGTGGCTGCGTTTTGATGGCATGGTGGCTGCGTTTTATGGCATGGCACAGTGGTTGCGTTTTGATGGCACGGTGGCTGCGTTTTGATGGCATGGCACAGTGGCTGCGTTTTGATGGCATGGTGGCTGCGTATTGATGGCATGGCACAGTGGTTGCGTTTGATGGCACAGTGACTGCGTTTGATAGCATGGCACAGTGGCTGAATTTCGATGGCATGGTGGCTGCGCTTTGATGGCATGGCACAGTGGCTGCGTTTTGATGGCATGGTGGCTGCGTTTTGATGGCATGGTGGCTGCGTTTTATGGCATGGCACAGTGGTTGCGTTTGATGGCACAGTGACAGCGTTTGATGGCATGGCACAGTGGCTGCATTTTGATGGCACAGTGGCTGCGTTTTGATGGCATGTGGCTGCGTTTTGATGGCATGGTGCTGCGTTTTATGGAATGGCACAGTGGTTGCGTTTTGATGGCACGGTGGCTGCGTTTTGATGGCATGGCACAGTGGCTGCGTTTTGATGGCATGGTGGCTGCGTTTTGATGGCATGGCACAGTGGTTGCGTTTTGATGGCATGGTGGCTGCGTTTTGATGGCACGGTGGCTGCGTTTTATGGCATGGCACAGTGGTTGCGTTTTGATGGCATGGTGGCTGCGTTTTGATGGCACGGTGGCTGCGTTTTGATGGCATGGCACAGTGGTTGCGTTTGATGGCACAGTGACTGCGTTTGATGGCATGGCACAGTGGCTGCATTTTGATGGCATGGTGGCTGCGTTTTGATGGCATGACACAGTGGCTGCATTTTGATGGCATGGTGGCTGCGTTTTGATGGCATGGCACAGTGGCTGCATTTTGATGGCATGGTGGCTGCGTTTTGATGGCATGGCACAGTGGCTGCGTTTTGATGGCATGGTGGCTGCGTTTTGATGGCATGGTGGCTGCGTTTTATGGCATGACACAGTGGTTGCGTTTTGATGGCACGGTGGCTGCGTTTTGATGGCATGGCACAGTGGCTGCGTTTTGATGGCATGGTGGCTGCGTCTTGATGGCATGGCACAGTGGTTGCGTTTGATGGCACAGTGACTGCGTTTGATAGCATGGCACAGTGGCTGAATTTCGATGGCATGGTGGCTGCGTTTTGATGGCATGGCACAGTGGCTGCGTTTTGATGGCATGGTGGCTGCGTTTTGATGGCATGGTGGCTGCGTTTTATGGCATGGCACAGTGGTTGCGTTTGATGGCACAGTGACTGCGTTTGATGGCATGGCACAGTGGCTGCATTTTGATGGCACAGTGGCTGCGTTTTGATGGCATGGTGGCTGCGTTTTGATGGCATGGTGGCTGCGTTTTATGGAATGGCACAGTGGTTGCGTTTTGATGGCACGGTGGCTGCGTTTTGATGGCATGGCACAGTGGCTGCGTTTTGATGGCATGGTGGCTGCGTTTTGATGGCATGGCACAGTGGTTGCGTTTTGATGGCATGGTGGCTGCGAGAATATGGCACGGTGGCTGCGTGTGATGGCATGGCACCGGGGTTGCGTTTAGATGGCACGGTGGCTGCGTTTTGATGGCACGGTGGCTGCGTTTTGATGGCATGGCACAGTGGTTGCGTTTGATGGCACAGTGACTGCGTTTGATGGCATGGCACAGTGGCTGCATTTTGATGGCACAGTGGCTGCGTTTTGATGGCATGGTGGCTGCGTTTTGATGGCATGGCACAGTGGTTGCGTTTCATGGCATGGCACCAGCCGCCACTGGCAGCATGCATAGACCAGACCTCCTCCAGGGCCCCCCTTTATATCAGCATGCATCGACCTCCCCCAGGGCCCCCCTTTTATTAGCATACAACTCGACCTCCCCAGGGCCCCTTCCGATCCCCCCCCCCTTAAAGCGTGGATAGATTCCATGGGGGAAAAAAACCTTACCTTTCAGGAGCCTCAGAGTCAGCCGCTGCATCAATGTGTACGAACCTGCTGTATTCCTGTAAGGGGGCGGAGTCTAACACCATGCTCTCGAGTCTCAAGTTCCTCCCCTCCTGCTGCTGCCTGGATAAGCGTCCCGCCTGGTTGCTAGGATACAGTTCCCCTTCACTGTCTCTAGCATCGGCGGGACTCGTCGGGAGAGAAGAAGACACAGACAGTGTGTACAGTGTTACTGGGGGGGGGGGGGTCACGCGGCTGCACGCTCGGTGACACACAGCAAGCGCCTGGCAGGGAGGTGGTGGGACTTCTCTGGGCGGCCAGGACGAGAATGATTCAGGGATGTGCATTGTGCAGCTCTGTTGCGGCCGGGCCAGGACGGACGGCTGTCAGCTGAACATAAAAATAAAAATTTTTTTTTTTTTTTTAAATGTGCCCGGGTTTCAGATGGCTTCAAAACCGGGCACATGTGTCCAAACCCGGACTGTCCGGGTGAAAACCGGACAGGTGGCAACCCTACTGGGCATGCTGGCACTTCTAGTTTTGCAATTTCTGCAGGCCCACATTTTTCAGACCACTATACACGGGTCTCTAAACTGTGGCACCCTAGATGCAGCAAAAGTAAAATTCTTACCATGCACTGACAGACCATGGCTGATGGTAGTAGTCGTTTTGCAACAGCTGGAGGTGGACTGGTCTTGAAACCCTGAGTTAGGTAACAAACTCGCAGTGTTTTGCAACCATTCTGCCTCCAGCTGTTGCAAAACTACAACTCCCTGCATGCAACTGGCTGCAATAACCCCCCCCCCCCCTCCCCAATGTGAATGTACAGGGTACATTCACATGGGCTGGGGCTTACAGTGTGCTTCTAGCTGAAGCAAATTTGGCGCTGCAGCTCAAACCATCAGCGGGAAACTACTGTGAACCCCACGCCCCTCTGACTGTACCTTAAAAACACGACACCACACTAAATATAAATTAAAAAACAAAACATATACACATACCCCTACATAGCCACCCTCCCCTCCACAATAAAAAAAAACCCACCTGTAACGGCACTGTTTACTAACGGAGCCTACAGCTGTTGCAAAACAACTCCCCAGTATTACCGGACAGCCATTAACTGTCATTGATTAATAAGGCGAGAATGCTTCCAATTGTTGAATACCATAGATTTCCGTCATATATCCATAAGGGTTTAAACAAAAGTATTGTAATATACTTTGTTCTTCATCTTGCAGAGGTTCCTGCAAAAGGGCTACGATCAGGAGCGGACGCAGGCGGAAAAAAAAAAAGTGGTCAGCTCCCTAATTCAGGACTTACGCGACCAACATGGCTGCACACACGACCGCTTGGCAATATTAAAAAAATGGTCGGACCTGAAGAGGCGCCACATGGACCAGGTATACGGGATGAATATCATCCAGGTAAGTTATTGGTGACAGTTATGTATTTTATTTATTTTTTTCTAAAGTGTATTTTGTGCATGTACTCGAGAGAGGAGCCGGACTGCAGGAGTTGGGAGTAGGCAGGCCTCCCCCAGAGGCAATCTGCCACCTTTCTCCATGCCCCGGGTGGCTTTGAAGCCCAACGGGGCAGAGGGACTCCCTATAAGGGAGTGAGAGGATTTGCCCGCTCAACCAGCCCCGTTAGTCCTTCGCCTCTCTTTTTAGAGACCGCGTGGTCAGAGTGCGTGCATGTTAAACCAATTTCGAGTGCAAGTGTGGTGGTTTTTGTTGGAGGGGGGTGGGCGTACTAAGCGCAGGCTTACCTCGCATAGCACACCCACCGGGAGCCGGGCTGAGACCACCAAACTCAATTCACATGTAGCCGAGAGCGGGATCCGAACCCCTAGCTGCAGAGGTGAATGGCTTGTCAGCGCAGTGCCAATCGCGTTGAGCCACCGCAGCTCCTTTGGTGACAGTTATGTAAGGTCATATGTAATTAATGTAAGGGCAGATGTTGTTAACCCAGACGCCATGTTGTGGTAACATATATCACCACCACCAGCCAAGGTATTCATAGTACTGTTGAAAAAAGACATGGGACAGCAGACAGGAATGCAGAAGTTATGTGGGAACATACATTTCCCATTGCTTTGCATGGGACTTTAAACAAAAACCCCGACCCTCACAAATGGGGGTAGTTAAGGGATAAATTAACGATCCTATACTTTAAGTGGACGTATAAGTAACATGTGACCAAGTGTTATCGAAATATCTACAGCTGTTATGAAGTAACATGTATTTCCCATAGAGTAGAATGGGACTTTAAAGAAACAACCCCGACCATGCAAATGGGGGTGGGTAAAGGGGTTAAACCACCTATCCTATGTTTGTGGCTGACATATAAGTAACCTGTGTGCCAAGTTTCATGTAAATATCTTTAGCCGTTTGGACGTGATGCTGGTACATACATACATACATACATACATACATACATACATACAGACACGTTGAGTTTTATATATATAGATTCCCACTCAATTCCTGTGTTAGGCGTGGGGTTTTCATAGTAATCCCGTGCGATCCATCAGGCCCTTTTTTTAACATGAGATCGTCTGAACAAAACAAAGGAGACAAAAACAGCTCATTTTACCATGGTGGCAGCCCAGCTCACGCTGAGTCCCCTGTAGTGCCCACAAGAACCTTTAATATAACATTGTCCCATTGGTTAACTGTCTATATAAATTAATTTGTATTCATATACAATACAGCAGAGTACACAGAATTTGCATATGTTATTATAAAACATTTTTACATATATGGACATTGTGTTATTATAGATGCTGCTCTACCATCTGTGCGCCCAAAACGCAAAAGGCGACAGGCCGCAGAGGAGGATGTAGAGGAGGAGGAGCAGGAGGAGGATGCAGAGGAGGAGAGGAATGAGGAGCAGCCAGGGCCCTCCCACTCGCCAGCCACAGCTCTTGTGGAGGAGCAAGATGAGGAGATGCAACCCGCCCCCCCCCAAACTTCTGGTGGTGTAGGAGAAGAGGAGCAGGAGGATGACACCGCTCCTGTGAGCTTCGGTCAGGAGGGTAAATATGTGCACAAAGATTAATAACATTTCAAAAACTAGAAAAGGTAAAATTTCTAGGGAAATTGTGTGACGTGTTCTTGCCTTCACCAATACTCCAGACTGGAGACGGTGCCCCTGGAGATGTAAATGTGATGCAACAATGTGTCTATCCATTGATCCATTAAAAACTGCTCCATCAAAAACTATCCCATCAAAACTGCACCATCCTATTAGCCCCTTCAAAAACTGTTTGCAATGGACTGGTTGCTATGGACTGGCGTGTGTTGCAAACAAATGTCTGTATCTTGAAAACCATTTGACCGATCGCTTAGCCGTCGACACGTGTAGTGGCAGCAGGGACAGCTGAACATTTTGATATAAGATTTGTGTAGGTCGGCCTGAAAATGAGGGAGTGGTCGCAGTTTGGAAATCATGTAATGATTTTTCAGTTTTAAAAATTTCACACTCTAAGCTACACCATTCATTCCTATGGGAAAATTTCGCCGCAAAAACAACGATATTTCGCAAACGATTTGGCGAAACGTTCCACAAAGTAATGGTCCACTATTCGGGAACAATCTGCTCATTTTGATATATGACTCGTCTATGTAGCGTAAAAACTGTGGGAGGAGATAGGGTGGCAAATTTGGCTATAATAACAATAATAATAAAAATATATATGTGAGAGAATAGTAAGTGCTCTTGCTATGCAAGACCACTTAATAAGATGTAGATAAAAAAGGACAGCATTTAAAGCTTACCCGTCAGATTTCAGAACAATAATATGGTATTTATGATACAAGTATATGTGCTAGACACATAACAATTGTATAGACATGATAATGATTGTTTAATAAGCAACATAAATATTATATTTATTTTGTAACGGTCTTTGAAATCCAAATGTTTTTTTCTTTTATCCTAACAGTTTTAAAATACATGGTTGAAAGCAAATCAGAAATAGATAAGATCATAGCCAAAGTAGAAGCAAATGAACGCAAGATTCATTTTCTAGCCTGTCAAAATCAGCAGCTGTTGCAACACCACAGAGAAATTTTGGCTAAAATGGCAGACTATCACAAGCGCATGCAGAATCATGTTTGATTTCTTTGTTTCTTTTAATAAAAAAAAAATTTTTTGTCAAATTTTTCCTTTCTTATTGAGATTGTTAGGTTTTTCAACACATCTAACTTCACATCTAACACATCAACATCCACATCAACATCAACAGGCCGCAACCCAGGGTTTAACATAAAGTTCATTGTTTTAGTCACACTTGCTGTTACGATCCGGTCTGGTAGCTTGTAGCGGAGGCTGTTGGTGGATCCGCTGTGCCAGAGAGGTCATGAAGCATTACCCAGCATGAAGGCAGCAGCAGTAGTATTAAAATCTAATGTAATTATCACACAGGCAACATTTACAAGCAGTAGTGGTAATAGTACTAGATAGCATCTAAACACTTGGGCAAGACTTTACAGCATCAGCAGTGTTAATAGTAGTATATTATGGCAAATATATTGTGACATAGGTGTCTGAGCAGCAGCAGTAGTACTAATTGTAGAGAATATAGTGTTTTATCACTCGGGAAAGAGGTGCCATGGCCCATGAACAGCAGCAGCAGCAGCAGCAATGGTAATAGTAGTATATAGTAGTGGCAACTAATTTGTGACATAGGTGTGAGAACAGCAGCAGTACTAGTAATAGTAGACAATATAGTGTCAAATCACTCGGGAAAGAGGTACCATGATGAACAGTAGCAGCAGCAGTGGTAATAGTAGTATAGAGTGGCAAATAACTCATGACATAGGTGTGAGAGCAGCAGCAGTAGTATTAATAGTTGACAATATAGTGTTTTATCACTCGGGAAAGAGGTGCCATGGCCCATGAACAGCAGAAGCAGCAGCAGCAGTGGTAATAGTAGTATAAAGTTGCAAATAATTTGTGACATAGGTGTGAGAGGAGCAGCAGTACTAGTAATAGTATAGTGTCAATAGTATAGTGACAGTATAGTGTCAAATCACTCGGGAAAGAGGTGCCATCAACAGCAGCAGTGGTAAGAGTAATAAAAATTGCAAATCACTCAGGCAAAGGGTGCCAGCAGCAGCAGCAGCAGCAGCAGCAGCAGCGGTAATAGTAATAAAAAGGGCAACTCACTCGGGAAAGAGGTGCCATCAACAGCAGCAGTGGTAAGAGTAATAAAAATTGCAAATCACTCGGGCAAGAGGTGCCATCAGCAGCAGCAGTAGTAATAAAAAGTGGCAAATCTCCCGGACAAAAGGTGACAGCAGCAGTATGAGTAATATATCGGTACATAATCACTCAGCCTTTTGGCATTAGCAGGAGGAGCCCATATAGTGGCAAAATTACAAAAGCTTGAAGTTGCATTAGCATGGTGATTAAATTTCAAATGCAGAATGAAACAGGCCTTAAGTAGCTGTAGCCTGACTATACACTGCATAGTGCCTCAATTTAAAAGTTTGATTAACGTTCTTTCTATGCCATACGTGACTTTTTAAATTCATGGTGAGCATTGAGCAATTACATTTCAAAATAATGTGGCAGCAGCAGCATCAGGACTCCTTATAGTGGCTTAATGACACAGCATGGAAATATTTATGCCCTTAACACTACCTGCCCACTATGAGTTTAAAAGGTATCAATTAATGGAAGAGGTAACAATGAATCACATGACAAGGGACCATTCAGCGCCCTGAACCGACGGCGGGTGCCAGAAAGTCACCGCCGATCCAGGACTCATTCATCTTGATGAATGTGAGTCTGTCCACGGAGTCTGTGGACAGACGGGTCCTCTTGTCCGTGACCACCCCACCTGCCGCGCTGAATGTCCGCTCAGATAGTACGCTGGAGGGGGGGCAAGACAATAACTCCAGCGCATACTGAGCGAGCTCGCGGCAGGTGTCCAATCTGGCAACCCAGTACTCCATGGGGTCGTCGGTGCTCATACTGTCAGAAGCACCGACGGACCCCATGTAGTCTGCCACCATGTGGGCCAGCCGCTGGTGGTGACTGCTGCTGCTGCTGCTTGTACTGGGTCGCTCAGATTGGAAGAACATCCTCATCTCACCCATTAGGTCCCCTGCTCGGCTGCTGCTGGGTGCAGCCGCCTGCTGGGTGAGACGAGGGGGGGACAACTGGAGGCCTGGGAGTTGTCTGCTCCAACCGGCTTACTATGCCTGCCTGCAGTTCCTCCATCCGCTGCTGCCTCCGGCTGGCTGGGAGGAACTGCTCCAGTTTTCCCTTACATCTTGGATCTAAAAGGGTGGCCATCCAAAATTCGTCCCTCTCCTTGATAGCATGAACCCGGGGGTCCCTCCTGAGGCATCTCAGCATGTGGGCAGCCATGGGGAAGAGCACAGCCCGCTGTGACTCCTCGTGGCTGCCCGGGTCCATGACGTCGGACTCTTCATGCTGGAGGCGATGCTGCTCGCGCACAGAGATGCCCAACCCCTGGACTATCGGTGCCCCCAACACCGGCTCTCCCTCCTGACCAGGCCCTGACTCCAGGACGTCACCACCAGTAACCTCCCCATCATCATAATCCTCCTCCTCGTCCTGGGCCTGGTCTTGGTGGGGCAGTGTTGCCTCCTGCTCCACCAAGGCACTCTCCCCAGCTTCGAGCAGACGATCTAGTGCCCTGTCCAGCAGGCACACTATAGGGAGCACTTCGTTGAGGCCGACATGCTCCCTGCTCACCATCTTGGTCGCCTGCTCGAAAGGGGCCAACACATGGCAGACCTGGTGTATCTGCCCCCACTCCGCACTTATGATGTACGGGAGTGTTTGTGCTGGCCCGCCACTGCCTTGATCCAGCAGGTATTCTTTCACCGCCCTTCGCTGCTCCCACAACCTCTCCAGCATGTGGAGGGTGGAGTTCCACCGCGTCACACTGTCCACAATCAGCCTGTGAAGGGGCAGGCTCTTGTCCCGCTGCAAATTGGACAGGGACACGGTAGCGGTTGGGGAGCGCCTGAAGTGGCTGGCAATCCTACGCACCCTTAGCACAATGTCACTCAACCCAGGATAGGTGCGCAGGATCTTCTGCACCACAAGGTTGAGGACATGTGCCAGACAGGGCACGTGGGTCAGACTGCCAGCCTGGAGGGCGGAGAGTAGGTTGCTGCCGTTGTCACAGACAACCATACCTGCCTGGAGCCTTCGGGGTGTCAGCCACTTCTGGACCTGAGCCTGAAGTGCGGTCAGCACTTCTTTGCCAGTGTGTCTCCGGTCCCCTAAACTAACGAGCTGGAGCACGGCCTGACAGCGCACGTGCCCCACACTTGAGTAGCTACGGGGGCTCTTGCTGTGAGGCTTAGCAGCTGCGGAGACAGTGGCTTGATGGAGACCAGCAGTTCTCCCCTGGACACCCCGGGGCGGCACCACAAAATCTGATGCCGCCGATCCCTCCCCGGCGCCTCGGAGGGAAACCCAATGGGCCGTGAAACTGATGTAGCGGCCCTGCCCATGCCTGCTGGTCCAGCCATCCATTGTGAGATGCACCCTGTCGCTGACAGCGTGATCCAGCGACAGGGTTACATTCTGCACAATGTGCTGGTGTAGGGCAGGGACACCAGTCCTGGCAAAGAAATGGCGGCTGGGGACACGCCATTGGGGTTGGGCCTGCTCCAAACATCTGCCTGAAGGGGTTGCTGTCAACGATGTTGAAGGGCAGCAGATGTTGGGCAATAACCCTTGCCAGGAGCCCATTGAGGGAACGCACACGTCGGTCTCCAGGGGGAAGGGAGTGGTGCGTTCGAAGGCATCAGAAAGCGACGCCTGGCGCCGGACGGCAGTGCAGGACACCGAAGAGGAGGGTGCTGTGGAAGTCGAGGTCTGGCTGCCGGTACCAGTACCTCTACTAGAGGGAGCGGGGGGGGCATGACCTGCTGGTAGCCGATGAAGCTGTAGCAGGGGCTGCTGTACCCTGCACACTTGTGGTGGTGGCGCTGCTACTACCACCACCCCTCATCTGGTCATACTCCCGCCAGTGGTTTATTCTCAGGTGCTGGTTGAGTGCTGTGGTACCCACCCGAGCCAAGCACTTCCCTCTCTTCACCTTGGCACGACAGAGCTGGCAGATGGCTACTGTCGGGTTATCTGCTACCACGGTGAAGTAGGCCCAGACAGGTGACTTCAGCGCCGCCCTCCTGTCAGACGGGGTGACGCTGACTTGCACCTGCTGGGACTCGGTGCGCACAGGTGGAGCTGCCTGCTGCTGCTGCTGCTGACACCTCCTGCTGCCATCACCAGTGGAGACCCTGACGCTGGTCTCCCTGGTGACCTGGCGCACCGTTTCCCCAGGGTGCCTACCTTCCTCGTCGTCACTGCTGCTGTGAACCGACGAGGCAGGTGCCACCCATGTTGGGTCACCCTCCTCTTCGCCCCCAGATATGTCAGACACTGGGCTGACATGTGGTGGTCTGAGGGAGACATCTGACATGGAGCCGCTAGCCTGGCTCCGATGTCCCCTCACCGACGCATGGGTCTGACTAGGTGCGGGTGTTTCCTGCAGAAAAACACCAGCACCACTTGGAAGGGATGTTTCTGGGCTACTGACAGCCGGTACCCCATCCTCCTCCTCCATCAACCCTCCAAAAAGGTCCTGACCATCAGGACATAAATCTATGTCTGCATGATGCAGGACCTCCCCCAAGATATCCCTCTCACTGTCACTGTCAAACAGTATGAGGCTGGACTCTTGGGGGCTGGGGGTGGGTACTAAAGGCACCGGTTTACTGGTGGTGGTGCTACTTGGAGTCGGCACTGATGACTCTGTGGCACTGCTGTGCCCCATATAATCCACCACTGCTGAATCCCGGATGAGGCGGACTCCCCTTCCATCTGATCCTCTACCAGTAGTAGAGGCGCGAGAGGTACCCCGTGCTGGCAGCGACCCAGCACTGGGAGTAACTCCCCTACCCCTGCTGCCACGGCCACGGCCACGTATGCTGCTCATGCTGATGTGGGGGGGTGGGTAAACTTTATTGGGGGGGGGATAAATGTGATAAAGGACAAGACAGGCACGCAGACAAAGACGTACTAGACAGCTTTTTTTTTAAACTGACTGACAAGGACAAAGACGAGGATTACAAGTACTAAACTAATATGCAACAGTAACTCTGCTAACACAGCAGAGATAAGTATATGAATAAACTAAAACTAACTTTTTTTTAGAAAACAAAAAAGAGACACTAAACACACACTAAACTAAGCTACCTTAAAGGGGTAATTCCCCCAAAAACCTTTTTTTACCATTGATTGAGGCTCGTTATGTCAAGGGGAATCGGGTGTTTTTTTATTAGAAACGAAGCAATACTTACCGTTTTACAGATGCATCGTCTCCGTCGCTTCCGGGTATGATCGTCTGGTCTGGGCGTGCCTATTTGATTGACAGGCTTCCGACGGTCGCATACATCGCGTCACGAGTAGCCGAAAGAAGCCGAGCGACGGTGCGGCTCTATACTGCGCCTGCGCACCGTCGTTCGGCTACTTTCGGAAAATCGTGACGCAATGTATGCGACCTCGGAAGCCTGTCAATCAAATAGGCACGCCTATAGTCGGAGCCCATACCCGGAAGCGTCGGAGACGATGCATCTCTAAAACGGTAAGTACTGCTTCATTTCTAAAAAAAAAAAACCTGATTCCCCTTGACATAACGAGCCTGAATAAATGTTAAAAAAAAGGTTTTTGGGGGAACTACCCCTTTAAAGAACAATTACACTAAGTACACTGAAATCTATCTATCTATCTAACACTAAGCTAAACTAAACTGGAAAACAACAGCACAAATATGAGCTTTTAAAAAAGCTTTTGGGTCTCTTGCTTTGAAAAAAGCAGTTTAGAAATATAAGCACTGAGCAGCAGGAACCAGTGAACTAAAATGAAGCAGCAGGAACCAGAGAACTAAAATGCACTACAATGCTAATGCAAGCTCAGAGATAGCACAGAAACACTCCTCTCTCTATAACCACCATTTGAATCTGCAATGAAATCATGCTGGGAGTTAGCTTATATAATGGTCGTGCAGGCAGGTTCCTATTGGTTGATGTGGAGGTTGCTAACCTCTGACAACTGTGGTAGGGGAACTCTGATTGGCTCTGATGCAAATGAAGGGCGGATAAAATAATCGCGCAATATTCCTATTGCCGAATATTCGCATTGTCGAATATTCGGAGAAATCTGATTGGCTCTGATGCAAATGAAGGGCGGAGAAAATAATCGCGCAATATTCCTATTGCCGAATAATCGCATTGCGATTATTCGGCAATATACAATGATCGCTTCAGCTACTCGGCCCAAGGTCTCTTAATCATACCAGCAATGCTTTTAGACGTCGATGGAGAACACTAGGATGTGATCTGTTTTAAAAATAAAATTGAAAAAATTGGCTCTGATGCAAAAGAAGGGCGGAGGAAGTAATCGCGCGATATTCCTATTGCCGAATAATCGCATTGTGATTATTCGGCAATATACAATGATCGCTTCAGCTACTCGGCCCAAGGTCTCTTAATCATACCAGCAATGCTTTTAGACGTCGATGGAGATCACTAGGATGTGATCTGTTTTAAAAATAAATTTTGAAAAGTCCGAATATTCGGAATTGCGAATATTCACCGCGATATTCGAGATATTGCGCGATTACTCGAATATGCAATATTCGATCCGAATATTCGCAATGCGAATATTCGTGAGCAACACTATTTAATACCTGTATTATAAGCTCTCCAAGAGTCAATAGGTTGAAGTCTACTGAGGGAACGGTTAATGGACTTGGTGAATGCTTTGGAGGAGGGGACCACCCTGCTTTGATCTAAGGCGGGATGGGCTGCAAGATTAAAGTCCCCCTCAATAATTATATGGGGTAAAGTAATTTGGTCTAGGGCATTGAAAAAAGTATTGAAAAAACGAGGATTGTGAGTCGTTTGGGGCGTATACTGAGGCCAAAGTGAGGGAACGTCTATTGATATTGCCTTTCAGGATAATGAAGCGACTGTCAGCATCATTATATATATTGGATAATTTGAATACAATTGTGTTACGGACTAGAATGGCAACCCCCCTGGATTTGTTGGCAAAGGTTGCGTAGTGAATTTGGTTAAAAGTTTTATCAAAATACTGTGGGTGATTCGCTGAAGAGAAGTGAGTCTCTTGTAATAAGATTATGTCCGCACCTAATCTTTTTTAATGTTTAAATGCCTTTTTGCGTTTATTAGGGGAATTAAAGCCTTGCACATTGTGGGAAAATATTTTAAGAGTCCCAGCATAGATAGAGAACTGACCATGGTGTGCTATCTTGGTTAGTGTGGTTAGTTTTGGAAAGTTAATATGCAGCAAATGATTGGTGACAGGTTTCTTCACTACGTTTCCATTATGCCAGCTTTTCATAATAACAAATGCAATCATTTAGAGACTGGATGAAAGGTGTATTTACTTACTTTTGATAAAAAGTACATTTTTAATAGAGGTCTACACATCAAGCCAAAAAAAAAAAAAGGGACAACCAGGGCCGATCCTAGGCAGGGTATACAGTGTGCTTTGCACCCAGGCGCCTGCAGAGATGGGAGCGCCAAAGTGGTAGAGTTCTCCCCTCCCTCCTTCTCTCCTTGTTTCTGTCCGTCCAGAACTAGTGTTCTGAGCATAGGTGTCTGCAGTCTCTGATCATCTCCTTTACCATGTCTGCAGTCTCTGACTGTCTTCTGTACAATATCTGCAGTCTCTGACCGTCTCCTGTATTATGTCTGTAGTATGTCTGGTGGCTCTTTCTAACAGACTCTCTAACAGAAGCTCTCTCTGTGTCCGTCAGAGATGCCCCCCCCCCTCCAGGTCCCAACCCAATAAAGTACTCTGCTTCTCTTCCTGTATTTTAATTATTGTTAAGAGATCATGTAAGGATTACAGGGTAATGAAGACTTTGTGGGGGAACATCTCTGTGGTCATTGCCATAGAAACATTTGTAAAGGGGAGGAGTTAGTACAATTACCACGCCCATGTGGAGGCGCCAGAAATATTTCTGCACCCAGGCGCATGTGACCCTAGGATAGGCCCTGGGGACAACTAAGGTGGAACGAAGAACAGAGGAACTTGATTCTAAAAACAAAAACAGGTATTTGCACCCACTTCCGGGAGTCCTCTCTGTGGGGACTCTGCGGGTAGTTCGTCACTTCCCGCCCCTGCCCACTGTGTTCTGGGAAACACTCGGCTCACAGAACACAACAGGGACCAATGAGGACGGCGGCGGGGGCAACAGAGTGACGAGCCATCACTTGTCATCTGCTGCCGACGTCGCTGGACTCCAGGACAGGTAAGTGTCCTAAAATTAAAAGTCACCAGCTGCAGTATTTGTAGCTGCTGGCTTGTAATATTTTTTTTCGGCGGAGATCTGCTTTAAATGCAAAAAATCCTGTGTTCATACAGGTCTCCAGAGAAGCAGCATTCATTCTGTACATCAAGCCTAAAAGAGGAACAAGAGATAGAAACACTTCCAAAAGAGGAACAGTTCCTCATAAATGAGGGACAGTTGGGTGCTCTGCCTTGAACATGTGACAGTGGACAGGCTTAGTGATTAGCTGCCAGGTCTGGGTAATGCCATCAGGGCCGGCCTTAGGTGTTCAGGTGCCCTGTGCAAGCTAATCCTGTGACAGAGAGAGGGAAGAGGGGGTGACAGAGAGAGAGGGGGGTGGCAGAGAGAGAGGAGGGGGGGTTACAGAGAAGAGGGGGGTGACAGAGAGTAGAGGGGGTGACAAAGAGAGGAGGGGGGTTACAGAGAGAGGAGGTTGGTGACAGAGAGAAGAGGGGTGACAGAGAGAAGTGGGGGGGCAGAGAGAGAGGAGGGGGGGTGACAGAGTGAGAGAGAGGAGGGGGGTGACAGAGAGAGAGAGGAGGGGGGTGACACAGAGAGAGAGCGGAGGGTGACAGAGAGAGAGAGGAGGGGGGTGACAGAGAGAGAGAGGAGGGGGTGAAAGAGAGGAGGGGGTGACAGAGAGAGAGAGAGAAGGGGGGTGGCAGAGAGAGAGAGGAGGGGGGTGAAAGAGAGGAGGGGGTGACAGAGAGAGAGGAGGGGGGGGGTGGCAGAGAGGAGGAGGGGGGGTGGCAGAGAGAGAGGAGGGGGGTGACAGAGAGTAGAGGGGGTGACAGAGAGTAGAGGGGGTGACAGAGAGAGGAGGGGGGTTACAGAGAGAGAAGGTGGGTGACAGAGAGAAGAGGGGTGACAGAGAGAAGTGGGGGGACAGAGAGAGAGGAGGGGGGTGAAGACAGGAAGGGGGCTGACAGAGCAGATAAGAGCGACCTTAGGGAGACACACAGTGTGAGGCTGGACTCTGGGAACAAGCAGGCATGAATATTCACAGTCCAGCCCTGCCTCCACATGTGACCAGCTGCCTCTGCCGGGTCAATCGCAGACCCTCATGTTAGGTCCCATTCGCCCATTACAGGGCACCCGCTGGGCTCAGGCCGCAACTCCACTGTATGACGCTGAACCTGTGGCAGGCACGGGATGCACGGCTTGCACACCCCAAAGGCCGGCCCTGAATGCCACCTGGGAGCAGGTCACATGCTCCTTTATATGTTTGTAAGCTGAGATAGCAGAAGGAATAGTGAGGGAATGCTGGCAAGCGAGTATCTGTGGATTCAGTTTGACTCGTTGCACAGACACTACCATTTTGACCTAAATGGCCAAAGTGACAATGGAGTTCATTCACTAAAGGCAAATCCACTTTGCACTACAAGATCTGAGGACAAGATCTTAAATGAGGGGAAGCTCTGCTGATTTTATCATCCAATCATGTGTAGCGATCACCCCCGAAGAAGCCGCTGGTTGTTGTTTGGGATCGGCGTATTAAGTTACCTTGAAGTGTGTCAAGTCACCAAATGGATTTTCAAATGCTTTATTCCAAGGCCCAACAACGGCCAACATCAACAGGGGATAGGAAAGGTTGATGAAGCAATAGAGAACAGTGCGGTATCAGGCCTGGATATGAAACAGAGCAGTCCTCTCTCAGTAGTAGTAGATACAGTTCGTCGCCACTCTCGCCAGAGTGGGTGAAGTGCCTCCGGACAGACCCTTGTTATAAGCCTGGCAGTCGGAATGTCACTTGTAAGTTGCTGGGAGGAACAGGTCTCTATGACAGACCTGGCTCGAGCCTCTGCCACAGGCGCAGTACTTCAGTACTCAAGAGAACCATTCGGATTTCATCGAATCCTCCCAGTAAATGCAATGAAAGGGGTCACCGGTTGACCGCTGACATGTACCTGTCAATCCAGGTGACCAGATCTCCGATGGTTCGTTCCAGCCCTTTTGGATAACCTGCCTCCGGGTTCTCCTCAAGCCGATCTCCCACCGAACGGCACACAGCCTGGGATCTTCTCAGTAAGTTCGGGGACCCAGTAAGTCACTGGGGCCCCCTCCAACATCCGGATGGGTCTCCATGGAGCAGGCAGCTCCGGCCAGGTGGGCCACCTGGATGTGGACTCCGCGCAGAGAAGAAGAACCGCTGACCCCGAACACGCGGCAGCTGCCACAGATATACCCCTCCCCAGCATGCCCAGCGAAGGAAGAACTCCTCTAATGGGGAAAAGTTGCTCTGTCAGAACCCCTCTAGCGCCAACTTCCGCCCAGGGGTGTAATCACACCTCTGGATCGCAGACTGACCTACAGGACAGTTCTGAAATAGCAGCAGCCTGCAATTTGACAAATTATGAATGAGAGCAAATAACTCTCCCATTCGCCCGCTAACTTTAGTGTAGTGCCCGTACTGAAAGTAAGGGGGCGCTACACATGTACAAGCAAAAATGCTGTTTTTTATTTTCCTTGCATGTCCCCCTCAGATCTACAGCGACTGCACTTCCAAGTGCACTTGTAGTGCAAAGTGGATTTGCCTTTAGTAAATAGTGTTGCTCACGAATATTCGCATTGCGAATATTCGCTACGAATATTGCATATTCGAGTATTCGCGAATAACTCGAATATTGCGGCGAATATTCGCTATGGCGAATATTCGTATTTTTTCAAATTTATTTTTAAAACAGATCACATCCTAGTGATCTCCATCGACGTCTAAATGCATTGCTGGTATGATTAGAGAGAGACCCTGGGCCGAGTAGCTGATGCGATTCTTTTATGTTGCCGAAAATTCGCATTGCGAATTTTCAGCAACATAAAAAAATCGCATCAGCTACTCGGCCCTTCTTTTGCATCAGAGCCAATCAGAATAACTCGAATATTCGGCAAACGGAATATTGCGCGATTATCTTCTCCGCCCTTCTTTTGCATCAGAGCCAATCAGAAAAACTTGAATATTCGTCAAAAGAAATATTGCGCGATATTCCTTTTGCCGAATATTCGAGTTATTCTGATTGGCTCTGATGCAAAAGAAGGGCAGAGAAGATAATCGCGCAATATTCCTTTTGCCGAATATTCGAGTTATTCTGATTGGCTCTGATGCGCCCTTCTTTTGCATCAGAGCCAATCAGAATAACTCGAATATTCGGCAAACGGAATATTGCGCGATTATCTTCTCCGCCCTTCTTTTGCATCAGAGCCAATCAGAATAACTCGAATATTCGGCAAAAGGAATATTGCGCGATTATCTTCTCCGCCCTTCTTTTGCATCAGAGCCAATCAGAATAACTCGAATATTCGGCAAAAGGAATATTGCGCGATTATCTTCTCCGCCCTTCTTTTGCATCAGAGCCAATCAGAATAACTCGAATATTCGGCAAAAGGAATATTGCGCGATTATCTTCTCCGCCCTTCTTTTGCATCAGAGCCAATCAGAATAACTCGAATATTCGGCAAAAGGATTATTGCGCGATATTCCTTTTGCCGAATATTCGAGTTATTCTGATTGGCTCTGATGCAAAAGAAGGGCGGAGAAGATAATCGCGCAATAGGAATATTGCGCGATTATCTTCTCCGCCCTTCTTTTGCCCCCTTATTCTCCTTTCTTTTAAGTAGAGTTAGTGTAGAGTTAGTGTTTAGTGCATATCAGTTTAGTAATACAGGAAATGATCTCCGTTTATGAGAATTTCGCAATCATTTTCGCATTAGCGAAATTTCGCAAACATTTTTTTGAATAAAATATCACGAATATTCGATATTAGCGAATATTCGCGAATATTCTTCTATATATTCGCGCAATATCGCGAAATCGAATATGGCGTATTCCGCTCAACACTATTAGTAAATCGACCCCAGTGTCTCTATAACTAGCCTTTGTTCATTGATTCCTCACTCTATGTTGATTTTATCCTTTACATTTGCAGTTTTCTGGTGAAGTGCCACTGTTAAACAATGTATCCACTTATTAATTAAAGGCATGATCATTTTATTGGGTTTATGCAATGGATAAACTAAAGTGTAACGTGTTGTAACTCATTGGGTCCAGTTTGCCAAAAAATATTTTTTATTGGGTAATACCATTGCCTATGGGTGTCATCACATTGTGCACATAACAGAAGAGCTCTGAGCTGCCATTTTTTTTATATTTCGTTTATCGTGGCTAACGTCCAAATTGCACAATAGTGTGAGCCAAGAGAGCATAAGAACTGAGAACATCTTTCATGACTTTAGTTTCGTTTCTTCTAAGTTTTCATCTCTTTATATGAAAAAGCATTAGTTTCTTTCCCCCCAAATTTTGATTTCATTATAACCTCTCCTTTTCTTCGTATGCCCCTCCCCATCCTTCCTGCAGCCTTTTTAAATAGATCCTGTATAAATAAAGGAAATCAGCCGGAGTACTTTATCTCAATCAGCCTGCAACAACCCACCTAGGCTACACCGTATCTCCTAACAATGTTTCTTTTGGAATTTGCTGTTCTTGTCTCAACCCTTGCATCAACAGGTAAGTGGAAGTAAACACAAGTTCAAGGTATATACAAAGTAGCCTGTGCTCAATACAAAATCGTGGGGATACTATTTGCATATCTCCCAACTTTGTGAGATGATGATCTGTGAGGATGTATGCACAAAAAATGATTGAATCCACTGGTTTAATATAATTTTTTTTTTTTTTTAAACAAACTTTTCTTTATATTAATTTTCTAAAATATATAGAATACTATAAAGGTGCTATAAAAAGTTTAGTGCAGTAAAATAGTTAAATAATACATTTTGTTATAGGGATTCTTACATCAGGCTAAAAGGAGGGAGAACTGTGGGGGGAAGAGGGACATAGGGATTTTGGTTCCTAAAGAGGGACATCATTGGGAGGTACAATATTGTGCAAAAGTTTTAGGCAGATGTAAAGAAATACTGTAAAGTAAGAATTCTGTTAAAATATATATATACAGACATACCCCACTTTTTAGTACACAATGGGGTTTATTTAATAAAGCTGTAAAGTGCAAAATCAGGATCACTTCTGCATAGAAACCAATGAGCTTCTTACTCCAGCTTGTTCAATTAAAGGGACACTAAAAGTTAGTTTTTTATTAGATCAATTGATTGCTGTGAGCTAGGGCATGTAAATATCACTTACCTCATTATTCCTTTTGACCTCCAAAATACAGTAATCCAGGTTTGAAAATGCCATTTCCTGTCTCTCCTCTTCTTGCTTTCCACCAGCACCTGCATGGTGGAAAGCAGAATGTGCTCACCCCCTCCCTATGACTACTAGTGTTGCTCACGAATATTCGCATTGCGAATATTCGCTACGAATATTGCATATTCGAGTATTCGCGAATAACACGAATATCGCGGCGAATATTCGCTATTTCGAATATTCAAATTTTTTCAATTTTTTTTTTAGAACAGATCACATCCTAGAGATCCCCATCGACGTCTAAAAGCATTGCTGGTATGATTAGAGACCTTGGGCCGAGTAGCTGCAGCGCTCATTTTATATTGCCGAAAAATCGCAATGCGATTATTCGGCAATAGCGATATCGTGCGATTATTTTATATTGTAATATATCACGAATATTCTGAGCCAATCAGAGTGCTCCATTCCGCATTTCTCGAATATTCGCAATTATTTTGTATTGTAATATATCACGAATATTCTGAGCCAATCAGAGTGCTCCATTCCGCATTTCTCGAATATTCGCAATTATTTTATATTGTAATATATCACGAATATTCTGTGCCAATCAGAGTGCTCCATTCCGCATTTCTCGAATATTCGCAATTATTTTATATTGTAATATATCACGAATATTCTGAGCCAATCAGAGTGCTCCTTCCGCATTTCTCGAATATTCGCAATTATTGTGTATTGTAATATATCACGAATATTCTGAGCCAATCAGAGTGCTCCTTCCGCATTTGCCGAATATTCGCAATTATTGTGTATTGTAATATATCACGAATATTCTGAGCCAATCAGAGTGCTCCTTCCGCATTTCTCGAATATTCGCAATTATTTTGTATTGTAAAATATCACGAATATTCTGAGCTAATCAGAGTGCTCCATTCTGCATTTCTCGAAATTTCGCATTCGCATTCGCAATTCGCATTCGCATTCGCAATAGCGAAAATTCGCAATAATTTCATTTCCAAAAAATATCACGAATATTCGTATTTAGCGAATATATCTCGAATATTCGACTATATATTCGAGATATATCGCGAAATCGAATATGGCATATTCTGCTCAACACTAATGACTACAGCCCTGCGTGAAGATGCTCTCTTATCCCTCACAGGCATGGAGGCTAAGCCTAATAGGAACTGTAGTTCCCATTAGGCCGTGATGTAGCAAGAATGAATGCGCACCGCAAACCAGGAAGTCAGTGATAATAACGATTCAGGAGTGACGGAGGTGAATAAAACAGCTCGATTTCAACATGTATCAAACTAGTTATAATGCAAAACATTACGTTTTACTTTATCAGCTACTGTCAGACTTTAATTTAAGAGGAGAATAGTTTTGTCTTTAAAACCCCTTTAAGCTTTGGTTATAAAACCTGAAAGTTCCTTATAATACTTCAACGCCAACAGTATGATAATTACTGCACTAATCTGTATTCTAATATTGGATCTCATTCTTAATTGTTGTCATCTAACATACTGTAATTGTTGTAATCTAATATCTCAAAATAAAAACATTATACGAGAAAAAAAACCTGAAAGTTTCTATGCAGATATGAGCCTGATTTAGCAGTTTCCAGCTTTAGTAAATAAAACCCATTGTGTACTATAAAGTGGGGTATGCCTGTGTATGTATATATATATATATACATATATATATATATATATATATATATATATATATATATATATATATATATATATATATGTATTAGGGCTGCGGAAATTAACGATTAATTGGTCGATTAATCGTTTATTTCTTTGGTCGATTAAAATAATTTTGATCAATCACGATCTGCGGAGTGAGCTCCGCGGTCTCGCCCATAGGTAAGACCGCAGCTTCGGCCTAGCTCCAGAGCAACGGCTATCTTGGTTCAACCGGCAGAAGCCGAGTAGCGGCGCACTGACGTCATCATCACCTGCCCGCCTGCTTGAATCATCTTCCCTTGCGCACGTGTGTCCATCAGCTACTCTGCGGATGGGTCTGCTTGTCTGATAGTGGTCTGCCTGCCTGATAGTCAGGTAAGAAAGGTCAACCATCTGTGTGTGGTAACATTATGGGGGCAGATGTATATATTATTCCTGGAGTATGGGGACAGATGTGTATATTACAGCATGGGGGCAGATGTGTATATTACACAGCATGGGGGCAGATGTGTATATTACAGCATGGGGCAGATGTGTATATTACACAGCATGGGGGCAGATGTGTATATTACAGCATGGGACAGATGTGTATATTACAGCATGGGGGCAGATGTGTATATTACAGCATGGGGCAGATGTGTATATTACACAGCATGGGGGCAGATGTGTATATTACAGCATGGGGGAAGATGTGTATATTACAGCATGGGGCAGATGCTGTAATATACACATCTGCCCCATGCTGTAATATACACATCTTCCCCCATGCTGTAATATACACATCTGCCCCCATACTGCAAGAATATACACATCTGCCCCCATACTGCAAGAATATACACATCTGCCCCCATGCTGTAATATACACATCTGCCCCATGCTGTAATATACACATCTTCCCCCATGCTGTAATATACACATCTGCCCCCATACTGCAAGAATATACACATCTGGCCCCATGCTGTAATATACACATCTGGCCCCATGCTGTAATATACACATCTGCCCCCATGCTGTAATATACACATCTGCCCCCATGCTGTAATATACACATCTGCCCCCATGCTGTAATATACACATCTCCCCCATGCTGTAATATACACATCTGCCCCATGCTGGGTAATATACACATCTGCCCCATGCTGTAATATACACATCTGCCCCCATGCTGTAATATACACATCTCCCCCCATGCTGTAATATACACATCTGCCCCATGCTGGGTAATATACACATCTGCCCCATGCTGTAATATACACATCTGCCCCATGCTGTAATATACACATCTTCCCCCATGCTGTAATATACACATCTGCCCCCATGCTGTAATATACACATCTTCCCCCATGCTGTGTAATATACACATCTGCCCCCATGCTGTAATATACACATCTGCCCCCATACTGCAAGAATATACACATCTGCCCCCATGCTGTAATATACACATCTGCCCCCATGCTGTAATATACACATCTGCCCCCATGCTGTAATATACACATCTGCCCCAATACTGTAATATACACATCTGCCCCATGCTGTAATATACACATCTTCCCCCATGCTGTAATATACACATCTGCCCCCATGCTGTAATATACACATCTTCCCCCATGCAGTAATATACACATCTGCCCCCATACTGCAAGAATATACACATCTGCCTCCATGCTGTAATGTACACATGGGGGAAGATGTGTATATTACAGCATTGGGGAAGATGTGTATATTACAGCATGGGGGAAGATGCTGTAATCACCCCCTTTCTCCAATCACCCCCTGCCTCCAATCTCCCCCTGCCTCCATTAACCCCCTGCCTCCATCGTCCCCCTCTGTGGTGCCACCATCACCCCCTGCCTCCATGGGATCCCCCTCTGCCACCATCATCTGATGTCACTGTCGGCTGGGCTGTCTGTCACTCTGTTTGTCCCCGACTCCCCTGTGAGCTTTGCCTGGATGCAGCAGGCTCCTCCATTCCGCCACCGCCTCCACTCAGCCTCCGAGTCCTGACCCCTGCTCCAGTGTTGTGTTGTCCGACTTCCTGGCTCTTGGTTAGTTACTAATTTAAAATTCTGTAGTGCGCTTGCCTGGTGGGATGTCCTAATAACCAGATGGTCACCAGTCATCTCTATGACCATCGGAGGCCTAGGTGCGACGTTATGACGTCACGCCCAGAAGTAAACAAAGCTGCAATCGTGGCTGTCGGCATGAGATCAGTGAATTTTTTTTTCACCATCTCATGCTTTCCAGCCTGGAGGAGAGATGTGGGGTCTTATTGACAGTGATTCATATTACAAGGGATGTTTACATTCCTTGTAATAGGAATAAAGTGATCAACAATTAGTTTTTTTTTTAAATATATATATTTTTTAAAATGCCCCTGTCCCCGGTAGCTCGCGCTCAGAAGCGAACATGTATGAAAGTCCCGCCCACATATGTAAACGCCGTTCAAACCCCACATGTGAGGTATTGCTGCGTGCGTTAGAGTGTGTGCAACAATTCTAGCATTAAACCACCTCTGTAACTCGAAAATAGTAACGGGTAAAAAAAAATTAAGTGTCGCCTATGGAGATTTTTAAGTACCGAAATTTGGCGCAATTCCATTAGTGTTCGCAAGCGTGACATGTTAGGTATCTATTTACTCAGCGTAACATCATCTTTCACATTATACAAAAAAATTGGGCTAACTTTACTTTTTTGTTATCTTTTAATTCATGAAACATTTTTTTCCAAAAAGAGGCATTTAAAAAATGATTGCACAAATACAGTGCGAGAAAAAAAAGTTGCAATGACCGCCATTTTATTCCATAGAGTGTCTGCTAAAAAAAAAATATATATATATATATATATATATATATATATATATATATATAATGTTTGGGGGTTCTGATTAATTTTCTAGCAAAAAATTGTGATTTTTACATGAAGGAGAGAAGTGCCAGAATAGGCGCGGTGGACAAGTGGTTAAAGGGGTTGTAAAGGTAAAAAATGTTTTCCCTAAATAGCTTCCTTTACCTTAGTGCAGTCCTCCTTCACTTACCTCATCCTTCCATTTTGCTTTTAAATGTCCTTATTTCTTCTGAAAAATCCTCACTTCCTGTTCTTCTGTCTGTAACTCCACACAGTAATGCGAGGCTTTCTCCCTGGTGTGGAGTGTCATGCTCAAATTATATTTGACAATGATTAACCCCTTCAATACTGGGCTTTTATACCACCTCCATATTCTGGCACTTCTCTCCTACATGTACAAATCATCATTCTTTTGCTAGAAAATTACTCAGAACCCCCAAACATTATATATGTTTTTTTTTAGCAGACATCCTAGGGAATAAAATGGCGGTCATTGCATCATTTATCTTGCACGGTATTTGCGCAATCATTTTTCAAACTCCTTTTTTTTGGAAAAAAATTGTTTCATGAATTAAAAAATAGCAAAACAGTAAAGTTAGCCCAATTTTTCTGTAAAATATGAAATATGATGTTACGCTGAGTAAATAGATACCTAACATGTCACGCTTTAAAATTGCGCACACTCATGGAATGACGCTAATCTTTGGTACTTGAAAATCTCCATAGGCAACACTTTAAAAATGTTTACAGGTTACCAGTTTAGAGTTACAGAGGAGGTCTGGTGCTAGAATTGTTGTACACTCTCTAACGCATGCGCCGATACCTCACATGTGTGGTTTGAACGATGTTTACATACGTGGGCGGGACTTTTTTTTTTTTTTTTTTTATAAATAATTTTTATTATTCAACGCATGATATTATCTTACATATTGTGCACATATTCAAGTACAAAAATGCAATACATATTAAATAAGTAAAAATATGTGTTAAACTCTTATTTCCAAACTTGCACTCTTATCTATACCCCTTTTATATATTATTGTGCTTTTATTTTGTGTGTATTTTCATATACCACCCACCCCCTCCCGTCCCTACCCTTCCCGCACCACCTAATCATACTCATAAGTATTTGATTTTACCTCATTTATATTCTCATTTCCTTACCCTACCCTTCTTCAATCCTAATATTTATCTCCTAAGTCCTTCCCTTATCGACTGTGGAGGCGAGAGTCTATCATCGCATAGCCAGGTTTGCCATATTTGATTGAATTTCCCGGTGTCCCCCCTCCGGCTATATGTTAATCTTTCTCTATGGAGTAGAGAGTTCACTAGTAAAACCCACTGCCTTCCCGTTGGGACCTCTGGTGCCATCCAGTATCGTGCTATGAGTTTTCTTGCTAGGTATAATATCCTAGTTAACATTATGTACATTCCAGTTGGGAGTGTTTCCATCTCTATGGCCCCCAGTATATATATCAGAGGATTCAATGGGATGGATATCCGTGCAAGTCTACTTATGTGCTGAGAGATCTCCTCCCAATACCGGTGCAGTTTTGGACATCTCCAGATCAGATGAATAAAGTCACCCTGATGTATTTTGCACTTCGGGCATAGCGGGGAATCTCTTCCGCCCCATCTATATATCTGCTCTGGCGTTCTATATGCCCGGTGCAGTATAAACAGCTGCGATAGTCTGTGGGATGCTGATATCGATACTACTGGTATACATTCTACGGCCCTTTTCCAAAGACTTTCGTCTATATTCCCTACGTCTTCAGCCCATTTACTACGGCATTTTAAGGCTGTATAGTCCTGTGCCTTAGATATTATTTCCCTATATATTTTAGATATTAGCCCTTTCCGATCCTCTACTCCGAGTACTGTCTTAATTAGGGGAACTTCCGATATTATTAGAGATTGTATTTTGTGTTGTGCCTGTAACGCGTGCCGGAGTTGGAGGTATTGGTAGAATCCCTTTGATTCTAACTGGAATTCTTGACACAGCTGCTCATATGTCTTCAATACCTCTCCTTCATACAGCTGCTTGAAATATTGTATCCCTTTCTTTTTCCACATAATAAATCCCTTTAGATCTTGTATTTCCGGGTACCTTGGGTTATTCCATATCGGGGTAAGGGGCAACGGCCCCCATACTCCCAAAGCTTTCCTGACCTCTCCCCATACCCTTTTGAGTAAAATACCTGACGGGGCTGAGCGTGGTATACTAGGGAGGTCCATTTCCAGGTGTGATGCTGCCACTAATGCAGGATCGCAACTTGTTACCATATTACAAATAGAGTCCTCGTTTTTTTCTCGTCCCCATCCCGCTAAATGTTGGATCTGAGCAGCCAAAAAATATGTTTTGGGGTGTGGAACTGCAAGGCCACCCCTATCCTTACTGTACTGAAGGGTGGCCAAGCTGATCCTAGCCACCTTTTTCTTCCATATCAGAGCTCTCATCAATGTTTCACTCTGTTTGAACCATTTATTTGTAATCCACATAGGGGAATTGTGAAAAACGTATAGAAGCTGTGGTGCCCAAATCATTTTAATTAGGTTTGCTCGGCCCACTACCGACAGAGGAAGTTTGCACCAGCTGTTGCATTTCTCCCTCTGTCTAGCCAATAGTGGGACCAGATTTAACTGCAGGTATTCCGCCGGATCTGGCGATATCACTACTCCTAAATATTTGAATCTATTGCTTATAACAATCTGCTCTGCTCCAGGTGGCAATGGTGCCTCCATTGGATCTATAGGCATCAGGGTTGACTTTGACCAATTAATAGTAAACCCTGAAAAACGTCCAAACTTCCCAATGATCTGCATCACCGCATGTAACGATGCGGAGGAATCGCCCAAATAAATTAGCGCATCATCTGCATACAGTGATATCTTCTCTTCCCTCTGGCCCCTACGGAATCCCATCACCTCACTGGAGTTACGAACATATATAGCCAGAGGTTCAACCGCCAAAGCAAACAACAATGGGGACAATGGGCACCCTTGCCGAGTCCCTCTATGGAGCTTGAATACAGATGAAAAACTATTGTTAATGCGGAGTCTAGCTCGGGGGTCAGAATACAGCACCTTCACCCATTTTATAAACCTGTCTCCCATTCCAAATCTTGCCAATACTTCCACGAGGTAGGGCCACTCCACACTGTCGAATGCTTTGGCAGCATCCAGTGAAAGAATGGCCCTACCACCCGGGTTGTCCACCGGCATCTGTAGATTCAGATAAAGTCGCCGTATATTATCCGCAGTAGAACGAGATGGTATAAAGCCACATTGATCCCTATGTATCAGTTTTCCTATCACTCGCGATAGCCTTGAAGCCAGTATTTTGGCCAATATCTTGACGTGGGCGGGACTTACGTGTGCGGTCGCTTCTAAACGCCAGCTGCCGGGGACAGGGGCGTTTTAATTTTTATTTTATTTTTGTTATTTTTTATTTTACTTATTTATTTATTTATTTTTTACACTTTAAAAAAAAAAAATATCACTTTTATTCCTATTTCAAGTTAAACATCCCTTGTAATAGGAATAGTGTGTGACAGGTCCTCTTTATGGAGAGATGCAGGGTCAATAAGACCTCACATCTTTCCTGCAGGCTGGAAAGCATGAGGTCGTTTGTTGCGGGTTTGTTTACTTCCCAGAACCCGGGTGTGACGTCATCACATCGCGCCCGGACCTCCGACGGTCACAGAGATGACTGGTGACCAGATGGTCACCAGTCATTGTAGTCTTTAGATATTTTTCCAATGCAGAACCATCAGAACCAAAGGTCCACAGGTGATACAAAGTCCAACAGAGTATTTCAGATTTCTACCTGCGACCCCATACTCATACAGAGAGAATACCGGGAGTACATTCTCTGTGATAAGATGAACTGAATGTCAGCCTGTCTTTCTCATATATTGGTCTCATACTGGAGGGGGTCAACCAAATGTTCCCAATGAATGACTACCCCCCCTCAAGTCTAATTACCATTAATAAATACTTCCTTATGTATGTAGGGAAGTACCAGGCACACCTAGGTCGTCTTAGATAAGATTTACACATCAAAGGGTCCTCTGTATCTCTTGATACGTGTCGTTTGGCCACAAGATTTGGTCAGCAAACTTCCTTTGATGTGTAACCTTGAATGCCTGTATGCAACTTCAATTACCATGCCATACATACTGTATAACACAATATTTTAAATACCAACACATCTATATTAATATTACTACAGTCATCTCTATGCTTCCTATCAGGCGCTGGGCGTTTCTTTCTCTGGGTCCCCGATGGCACGGGAGAGCCCGGAGAAGCACTGGATGGCGCCCATAAGAGTGATCAAGAGGCGGAACCGCCGCTATGATCGTTCTTATGGTGCGCCGGATCGCCGCCGGAACACAATGATATCTGAATAATGCCTTTCGCTGCAACCATCATTCAGACATCCCCGCACAAAGTCCAGGACGTCATATGACGTCCACCCGGGATGGGAGATCCCCTTTGTGGACGTCATATGAGTATGGGCCGGTATTGAAGTGCTTTGCAAAAGGACTATAACAACAAAAGACTGCAATGCTGACAGTTGTATAACTTTGGTACATTTGTTCTCTTTCAGGTCAATCTTTGAAGTGTGCTGTGTGCTTTTCATTTAGCTCAGATTCCTGCACATCATTTTTTAGTAGCGATTGCCCATCTGGCTACGTGTGTGCATCTCAGTATACAGTCTCTGTATCAGGTACGCAGATGATTTATGTTTTTAATATGAACACATTTAATGTGCAGCATTTTAGCACATGTCATAGTTGCAATTATTTTTATAAAAAAATACAACACATTTTGTTTGAGTTATAAGGGAAAAACATGCGTGCTACTATCTTCAAATTTTTAAGCAAATATAAACCATCAGCCTCCAGTGAATATAGTGAAAATAAACTCAGGAAAAAAATATATAGTACATGTGTAGTGACTAGTGATGAGCCGAACACCCACCCGTTCGGTTCGCACCAGAACCGTCGAACGGACCGAACATTTGCGCGAACATTTAGAACCCCATTGAAGTCTATGGGACTCGAACGTTCAAATTCAAAAGTGCTCATTTTAAAGCCCCATATGCAAGTTATTGTTGTAAAACGTCTTTGAGAACCCGGGTCTTGCCACAGGGAACATGTATCAATGGAAAAAAAGTTTTAATAATGGTCGTTTTTTTTAGGACTCCTGTTTTTTTTTTTTTTTTTTATTCCATTGATACATGTTCCCTGGTGCAAGACCCGGGTTCTCAAAGACGTTTTCACAGGCATACTATAGACACCCAGCAAGTACAATATTTAAAGGAATTGTTCTTTTTTTTTTACTTAAGCATTATTAAAATCGCTGCTCCTGAATCAGAAGCAGTGATTTTAATGATGCTTAAATAATAAAAAAAAAAAAATTAATGAAAAATTCCTTTAAATATTTTACCTGCTGGGTGTCTATAATATGATTGTGAAAACGTCTTTAAATAGCACAATCACCTGCCTGCCAGTAAATTAGGAAGAACTGATCTAGCTAAACTATACAGTGTATAAATATATGTACAACACCTGGGATGTATATATATCCTCTACACACTGTAACATTAACTGACTAGCCTGCCTGCTCTATCTACCTGCAAAAAATAACACTCTCTCTGTCTCTCTGTTCTCTCTAACCACCGCCGCAACACACTACACAAGGCCGACCGGCAGGCGGCCTTTTATAGTGTGGGGCGTGTACTAAACCCCCTGAGCCATAATTGGCCAAAGCTACCCTTGCTTTGGGCAATTATGGCTCTCCATTTTTTGCGCGCTGTGATTGGCCAAGCATGTGGGTCATAGTGCATGCTTGGCCATTCATCAGCCAGCGATCCCGCAGTGAATTATGGGCCGTGGCGCGTCACTCGAATTTGGACCGAACGACCCGTTTTGTTCGTATTTGGACGAACGATTGAACATACGATGTTCGAGTCGAACATACGTTCGACTCGAACACAAAGCTCATCCCTAGTAGTGACCGTGAATTAGTAGTGTATTCATAAAACGCTGATATACGTCTGCAGAATGGCACGGCTGGGCACAAGCACGTACCTGTACATCCTCTTTAAGAGCCCAGCCATGGGGTCGTGAGTGCGCCACCAGTGGTACGCTCGCGACTCCGTCCGAAGCTCCATGACCGTGCCCGCGGGACCCGATCGTCGCCGGTGTCCTGCGATCGGTCACAGGAGCTGAAGAACGGGGAGAGGTGTGTGTAAACACACCTTCCCCGTTCTTTATTGTGGCAGGTTCCAGAAATAAATTTATTTTCATGTAAGACCATTCCAGCTCTCTCCCGTCATGTGGAAGGCAATGTGTTGGACAGGGCGGTCAGCAACAAGGTTCATATTACCGCTGACTTATGGTCCAGCAGGCATGTTTAGGGACGTTACATTTCCCTCATGGCGCACTGGGTAACTCTGCTGGCAGCTGGGAAGGATTCAGGACAAGGTTCAGTTTTGGAGCTTGTTCCACCACCACTCCTCCAAAAAGCTGATTCTGCCACATCTGTCTGCTCCACCCCCTCCTTTTCTTATTCCTCTGTGGCCTCTTCTGCAGAATTGTCCTCTGAACCAGCAGGGCTCCCTAAGGGTTCAAGGGGCTACTCAAGCAGTCAGGCTAAAAGATGCCATGGGGTGCTTCAGTTGGTCTATCTAGGGGACAGGAACCACACTGGGCAGAGATTCTTGCAGCTCTGCAGGGGCAGGCTCAGAGGTGGTTGACGCCACGGTAGCTTGAGCCAGGAATAGTTGTATGTGACAATGGCACCAACCTTCGCTCCGCCCTACGACAGGGACACTTGACACATGTTCCATGCTTGGCACATGTTCTGAATTTTGTGGTGCAGTGTTTCTTGACCAGGTACCCCAGCTTACAAGATCTTCTGAGGAAGGTCAGAAAAGTCTGTGGGCATTTCCGGCGGTCATACAATGCCAGTGCTCGACTGGCTGACCTTCAATGGGAAGTCAACATTCCCACCAACTGCCTCATTTGTGACATGCCCACCAGTTGCAATTCAACATGGGCAATGCTGCAGTGGCTGCACACACAGCTGCACACACAGCAGAGGGCCATCAATAAATACCTGTGTGAGTATGGCACCAAGACAGGCTCAGGGGAGCTTGGCTTCTTTTCGCCACGGCAATGGCTACTGATAAAGGATTCATGCACTGTCCTGTCACCATTTGAGGAGGCCACACGGATGGTGATCAACGACAATGCATGCATCAGTGACCCTGTCCCTCTAGTCTTCCTGCTGGAGCACACACTTTGTGGAATCACGTACAGGGCACTTGAGGCAGAACAGCAGGAGGAAGAGGAGGACTTCCTTTCCTCTCAAGGCCCCCTTTATACAGATTCCATTCCTGTGGGGCCGCCAAACACACAGGAGAAGGAGGAAAAGGAGGAGAATTGTGTCAGCATGGATGTAAAGAATAACATGCAGCAGTTTTCAAGGGATGGTTTTCAGTCTCCAGAAACCCAAGGAGTTGTATGTGGGTGGGAGGAGGTAGTTCCTGACAATGTCATCCTTAGTGACCGAAAGGACTCAGAATCTCATGCCGCTTCAAACTTACGCTACATGGGCTCCCTGATTCTGCAAAGCCTGCAAAAGGACCCATGGATTTGAGGGATCATTACTGGCTGGCAACTTTTCTTGATCCACGTTACAAGGGTAAAGTTGCAGAGCTCATTCTACCTACACAGAGGGAACAAAGGATGAAACATCTTCAGGTCGCATTAGGAAAACTTTGTGTAATGCCCTGGGACCCTGGGAGGTTACCATTTCCTGGAGCTGAACAATGTGTTTCTGAGGCTTCGTTCGGTCAGAGGAAGAGCAGTGAACAATGTGGCCGGCTGACCGATGCCTCCCAGAGCTGTTCAAGAAAACATCGGCAGCGTCTGCATTATATGGTGCAGAAATTTCTAGGGGCAAAAGCAGACTTGGAGACCTTTCCAACTGAGCATCCACTGGGTTACTGGGCCTTGAGGGTGGACCACTGGCCAGAACTTGCTCAATATGCAATCAAGCTACTGGCCTGTCCTGATCCAGCGTGCTTTCTGAACCGACATATAGTGCATTTGTCCTGTGTTTAGAACAATACCACAGCAAATTACATTTCTAAATGAAAAAAAGTCATTTAAAACTGCTCGCGGCTGTAATATTAAGGGGAACCTGGTATGGATTTTGAGGGAAACCCTGCGACAAAATAAAAAAAATGGCATAGGGGTCTCCTCCAAAATCCATACCAGACCATTATATGAGCACACAACCTGACAGGTTGCAGGAAAAGGGGGGGGCGAGAGAGCGTACCCCCCACCTGAACCATACCAGACCACATGCCCTCAACATGGGGAGAATGCTTTGGGGTCCCCCTAAAACACCTTGTCTCCCTGTTGAAGGGGAAAAGGGCCATATCCCCACAACCCTTGTCCAAAGGTGTGGGGGTCTGTGGATGGGGGGCTTATCGGAATCTGGAAGCCCCCTTTAACAAGGGGACCCATAGATCCTGCCCCCTATGTGAATGGGTATCGGGTACATTGTACCCCTACTCATTCACCAAAAAAAGTGTCAAAATGGTAAAGACAAGAGACAGCTTGGGACAAGTCCTTTATTTAAAAAAAACTGTTTCGTGATGTCCATTCATCTTTGATCACAGCGCAGATGGACTGAGGAGAAAAAAACAGAACTCTGCCTCCATGGGAGGCTCCCGCCGACTGAATCCTCTTTGCAATGACAGCTGGTATATAGGTGAGAGCGGGGCCACCTGGTGGCGTAATCGGGTAACCGTCATGTCAAAAGGGGGCGGGGTCATTTACATCACACGGTGGCCCCGCCCTCAGCTATATAACAGCTGTCATTGCGAAGAGGAGTCAGTCGACGGGATCCTCCCATGGAGGCGGAGTTGTTGCATTTTTTCTCTGCTCATCGGCGCTGTGATCGAAGATGAATGGACATCGCAGGACAGTTTTGTTTAACCTCCCTGGCGGTATGATTCTGTCTGGAATTACGTACCAAAAGCGGTACAATTATTTGCAAGGAAATTTTGCGTTTTATACTGTAGGCCTGCAATTCTTAGGAATAACTCATTTAAATCTGACCCAACAAGAGTCTAATAGGCATCCCGGGTATGATTTGTTTTTTAAAAACAAAATGATAAATTATAATATAATAAATAATTATAAATAATTATAACAAATAATAATATAATTATAATAAAAATTATTCAATAATGTAATCAACTCAAAATCACTGAAATTTGCTCAGTTGCAGAATTGTCGCTGTCATTATTATTATTTTTTTTATGACAAATTTCCCCATAAATCGCTATCGCTAAATTCTGCAAGTTATTATAATTTATTATCGCTGTTTTTTAGCTGATCTAAAATCATTTTTGACATAAAGGGACACTTTTGGTTGCTATGGGCAATCTACAGTTTGCAGGGAGAAAGAACAGTTTTTATTATATAAAATGACATGCAGGGCACTGTGTAGGCTACTAGGGACATGGGGTGTGTGTATTTTTTACATACAGTACTGTAATCTATAAGATTACAGTATACTGTATGTACTGTGTTTGTTTACTTTTTTGAATTTGGCGCCGTTCTCCGCCCACGTGCGTCGTAACGTCGCAGGGAATGGAGATTGGCAGCACACGGGGACACTGTGAATCGAGCGAGGACCCGCTCGCTCACACAGCAGGGATGCATCGCTGGATCCAGGGACAAGGTAAGTAAACCCTGCCTGTGGATTCAGCGAGAAGGTAAGCCGCGCCGCTGCACGCTCTGCACATCTACCCCGAGCGCTCAGGGATACCGCCAAGGAGTTTAATAAAGGACTTGTCCCAAGCTGTCTCTTGTCTTTTTTACCATTTTGACACTTTTTTTGGTGAATGAGTAGGAGTACAATGTATCTGATACCCATTCACATAGGGGGCAGGATCTGGGGATCCCCTTGTTAAAAAGGGGTTTCCAGGTTCCGATAAGCCGCCCACCTGCAGACCCCCACAACCACCGGGCAAGTTGAGGGCATGTGATCTGGTCTGGCCTGCCAGGTTGCATGCTCAGATAAGGGTCTGGTATTTTTTTTTGGTGAGAGATTCCCCTTAATCTTCAAACCAAACCCAAAGGGCCGGGTAATTGACTGGGGGTGGGGGACGTTTTTTCAATACATTACAGCCACAAGCAGTTTTAAATTACCTTTTTAGAAATGTCATTTTGCTGTGGTAATGTTCTAAACACGGAAAAAATTTGCTACTTTATGGGCATATTAAGGATACCCTGCAGGCACAATATTTAAAGGAGTATTTCATTTTTATTTTTTCACTTTAAGCATTATTAACCAGTTAAGGACCCCCGCACGCCTATGTACGTCCACAACATGGCTCGTACAGGCACAAGGGCGTAAATTTACGTCCTCGCCTTAGTGCGGTTCGGGGGTCCCATCGGGACCCCCTCCGCGGCGTGCGGCGGTCCCCCTGGCTCTGGGAGCGATCGCCGACGAGCGGGCGGATGTCCGTGTTTTCCGCCCCCCCCGCGATCGCTCCCAGCCAATGGGAGCGCGCTCCCAGCCTGTCACTTCCTCCTCCTGTGTTTACACAGGAAGGAGGAAATGATGTATTCTTTCATCGCAGCGCTGTTTCCCAGCGCTGCTGATGAGAGAAGACATCCACAGTAAGTGTGCACCAACACAACACTGACACACACTCACATAGGCATATTAACCCCTTGTGATCGCCCCCCCCCCCACCCCCCTGTCACAGTGTCACTGAATGCAGTGATCTAATCACTGCATTTAGTGTCAGTGTGACAGCCAGTGTAAAAACAGTTACTGTTAGGTTCAGGATAGCCCCCCCACCCCCCCTAATAAAGTTTTAACCCCCTGATCACCGCCCTAGTTAACCCTTTCACTCCCTATTGCCAGCGTCACTAAGCGATCATTTTTCTGATCGCTGTATTAGTGTCGCTGTTCCCGCTAGGTAGCTATTTTTTTTATTACGATTTTTGTTTTTTACTAAAGACATGTGGCTAAATAAATTTTGGCCTAAATGTTTTACTAAAATTTAGTTTATTTGATTTTTTTTATAACAAATAGTAAAAAAATAGTGATTTTTTTCAAAATTGTCGCTCTATTTTAGTTTATAGCGCAAAAAATAAAAATCGCAGAGGCGATCAAATACCACCGAAAGAAAGCTCTATTTGTGGGAAGAAAAGGACGCAAATTTTGTTTGGGAGCCACGTCGCACGACCGCGCAATTGTCTGTTAAAGCGACGCAGCGCCGAATTGTAAAAACACCTTGGGTCATTTAGCAGCGTAAGTGTCCGGGTCTTAAGTGGTTAAAATCACTGCTCCTGAAAAAAAACGTCAGTTTTTAAAACTTGTTTTGCATTGATACATGTCCCCTGGAGCAGGACCCGGGTCCCCATGCCGTTTTTTTCAACAATGTTTATCTATATTGCCAGCATCCGACAATACATTACAGCCACGGGCAGTTTTAACTTAGATTTTTCCTTTAGAAATATAATATTTTGCTGTGGTATTGTTCTAAACATGGGAAAGATGTGCTACTTTACAGGCATACTAGGACACACCCCACAGGCATGATATTTAACCACTTACCTACTGTGCACCTACACCCCCTTCCTGCCCAGACAAAATATAAGCTTCCGGCACTGCGTCGCTTTAACTGACAATTGCGTGGTCGTGCGACGTGGCATAATGTTTGCTGTTCGGACTCGAACACAGTGCTCATCCCTACTGTCCACTGACTCCATTGATAGGCTCACATTTATAAAAATGAATCAGTCTTGGATCAGCAGCTATCAAGCCCCTGATGCTGATGTAACTGATTGCATTTGCTAGGGATCTGGGATCCCTTGAAGACTGCATATGCTGCCTACCCTATTCCCGAATGATGCTAGCTTCCAACAATATTTTTGTGTAGTGTAGTAAATATAATGCAGTGGAGAATATATATATATAGTGCAGTCCGTGTAGTATGTACAATACAGTGCATGGTATATAGTGCAGTGCAGAGTATATAATACAGTGTATTTAAGTGGTTAAGGGGAACACTATGTCAGAATTAAGAAAAAAAATCCAAACCAGACCCTTTTAGTCTGGCATAGATTTTAAGGGGAACTCCATACCAAAATAAAAAAAACAACATGCCCCCCCCCCCCCCATAAATACATACCAGGCCCTTTGGGTCTGGCATAGATTTTAAGGGGAACTCCATGCCAAAATGTAAAAAAAAATTGGCGTGCCCCCCCCTAGGGCTCGGGTAAAAGTTTGGTATGAATTTATTTTTAAAATTTGGTGTCAAGTTCCCCTTAACCCCTTCCATACAGGGCATTTTCACCCCCTTCCTGCCCAGACCAATTTTTAGTTTTTAGCGCTGTTGCACTTTGAATGACAATTGCGCGGTCATGCAACACTGTACCCAAATTAAATCATTATGTTTTTTTCCCCACACAAATAGAGCTTTCTTTTAGTGGTATTTGATCATCCCTGCGGTTTTTATTTTTTGCGCTATAAACAAAAGAAGAGCAACAATTTAAAAAAAAAACACAATATTTTTTACTTTTTTATTTAATACATATCACAATTTTTATTTTTTTTTACTTTTTTTTTCCTCAGTTTAGACCAATACGTATTCTTCTACGTATTTTTGGTAAAAAAAAACGCAATAATCGTATATTGATTGGTTTGCGCAAAAGTTATAGCGTCTACAAAATAGGTGATAGATTTATGGCATTTTTACTTAATTTTTTTTACTAGTAATGGCGGTGATCTGCGTTTTTTTTTGTGACCGTGACATTGCGGCGGACATATCGGACACTTTTGACACGTTTTTGGGACCATTCACATTTACACAGCGATTAGTGCTATAAAACTGCACTGATTAATCTGTAAATGTGACTGGCAGGGAAGGAGTTAACACTAGGGGGCGCTGAAGGGGTTAAAATGTTCCCTAAAGTGTGTTCTAACTGTTGTTTTTTAAAAACTTTTTTTGCATTGATACATGTACCTTCGGGCAGTACCCGAATAAATTGCATATAAGCCTTTAAAATTAGCACTTTTTATTTTTATTTTTCATGTCCCATAGACTTTATTGGGTTCGGATGTTATATACACTAATACTCTACTGTGAAATGTTTGTGTTTTGGATTGCATTAGATTTTGCCAATTTTGTTTCACCTTTTACTTATGCCTCAGATGAACATAACACTGTAAAAAAAATGTATTTTAATTTATTTTTTGCAGGCGTCCTAGCCAGCCAATACTTGAATAGATCATGTGCACCACAAGCAGATTGTAGTGTCACTGGAACTTTTACGCATGGCGGTATTACAAAAAAGATAGCCACCACGTGCTGTGACACAGACAACTGCACTCCAACAACGCCCCAATGTAAGTTTTAAAAGAATGTTTGTCCAAACAATTACACTGTGGAGGCAGCAAGTAGACATCTTGGCTTACTAAATGCACTAGCTAATGAACAGGCTGTTATAATAAATAGTAAATCCCATGCTGAGATACGCATCAGGAGATGATCATGGCTATTTCCTACCCCAAAAAAGTCACTAAGTGGAGTTATTATATAGGTAGAGATGGGAGGGGTAAAATGGCGCTGCCTTTTACCCCTCCCCTATCTCTACCTATAATGCGCAAGCTGTTGCATTGAAAGATCAGCACTGTCTTAGAAGACATCTACCAGTGCCTTTTTTTTTCTTTCTAAAGAAATAAATATAAAACAGTCTCACCCCCTACACAGGATGGTCAACTCTCCCTAACAACTCCAACACAGGCTCACAATATGTCTGCTATGAGCCCACCCTTTAATAGAAAATGAGACTGGGTTATTCATTCCTTCAGACTACTGGCTTTTGTGACTTAGTTGACCAGGGCCAAAGACTGTGCACTGCTTTTAGGTTGTTTCTTGATTTCTGTGGCAACCCTGTAAAGTTTCTTACCAAAAGTTTGCAAATCCAAGGGATTCTCCACAAAACCAGGTGAGGTTGCCTAAAAAAATTGTAAACTAATTCATATACTGTATAGTATAAAATATCACATTTTATTAATATTAAATTAGAACATCTATTGAAAATATGTAGCGCCCCCTTACTTGTAGTATGGGAACTACACTAAAGTTAGTGGGGGAGTGGGAGAGTTATGTTGCTTCCACTTTTAATTTTGCTAAATTTGAGCTGCTGTCATTCTAGAACTGTCCTGTGAGTCAGTTTTCGCTCCGGGGGTGTCGATCTCACCTCACTCCTATAAAATAGATCCTAAGCTGCTGGCTGTACGGTGGGGAATTGGCTCAAGGAGAACCCAGAGGCAGGTTCTTTGAGAGACTTGAACGAACCATCGGGGATCTAGTGGCTGACACACTGAGGCCCCGTACACGCGGCAGAGAACCTCGACGGGCGGAACACATCGTTCCGCCCGTCGAGGTTCTCGGCCGGCCGTCAGATTCGGCGACCAGCCCGTCGGGAAAGGCGACCAGCCATTCATCCCGATGGGCCGTCGAGCAAATAGAGAACCTGCTCGCCGAATCCGTACACATGGCCGAGGTTCTCGGCAGAATCAGGATGCCAGCAAGGTTCTCGCTGGTTTCTGCCGAGAACCTCGGCCGTGTGTACAGGGCTTGACAGGTACATTTCCACTGTCAACCAGTCACCCAAATGTAATTGACTGGAGGGATTTGTTCTGCTATGTCAGCATAGAGCCTGTGGCAGAGACCTCATCTGGCATCTCAAACCAAATCAGAGCCAGGTCCGTGGCAAGGACCTGTTTCTTCCAGCAACCTTAAAGTGGCACAAAGTGGCTGCCAGGCTTGTGGCAGACGTCTATCCGGGGAACACTTCACCCACTGTTGCTAGAGTGGCGACGTAATATACAGTTACTGAAAGCAGGCTTGCTCTCCTGTTCATCCAAGCCTGATACTGCAAGGTTTTCTTCATTTCATCAACCTGTCCTGTCTACCTCCTGTTGATGTTGGTTGTGTTGGACCCAAGAAATAAAGCATTTGGAAAACCTTAACAACTGATTTGACATTTACTTACTGTTCTACTCACTGACTTCACCCCTAGACGCTTAAAGGTAACTTAATACGCCGATCCCAAATCAACCAGCGGCCCTTGAGGGGGTATCGCTACAAATCTATAACAATCTTCTTATTAAATTAATGTATTCAGACCAAAACATTCGGAAATTTAATATATCTACTGTACAAAAACATTGTGTTCGACATGTTTCGCTAAAATATATAGCTAGGGCATTGCAGTGTCCTCTTAAGGATCAGGAGAAGGCATATCAAAGAGCCAAGATTCAGAACAGAAACTTACTAATACATAAGAAAAAAAAAAAAAGAAAAAGATTTTTCCAATGTAAGACTGATCACCCGTTACTCGGGGCAGAACAAACAGGTTCGGGGCACTATGCAGAAATTTGCGCATCTTTTGGCAGCAGGTGATATTGTTTCCAAATATGTAAAGGATTATCCCGAAATAATATTTAGAAGGTCTCAGTCTTTGCAGGACCAATTGGTTCACAGTCATCATTCGGTCAAGGAGAAACAGTGTGGTTCAAGAACTTCTGGCACTACCAGATGCGGTAGATGCAATTTCTGCCAATACACAGTAGTTGCTAAACAGATCACTTTGCCTAATGGTAAAATATATAGACCAAGGTGCTCTGCAAATTGTCAGTCTATGGTTATATATACCCATTGAAAAGTGAGTGACAGATTGTGAGTTATTGAGGTTTCAATATAAGGGTTTTTCCTTTCCTTATACCTACAGCTTTTCTAATATCATAACTTTCTGTCTCTCTCTGGTGGTTGAAGGAAATTATAGCTTCCAAATCTGGTAAACCTATTTAGCAATTACAGCTTTGTATTTTTTATAGGTACCGTATTTATCTGGGTATAGCGCGCATCGGCGTATAGCGCGCACCCCATGTCTAGAAGGGAAATTTCAGGAAAAAAAATGAATTACTTACAGTTTGAATGCCCCTCGTCGGTGTCTTTCCCGGAGTCCAGTCTGGCGTCCGTCTGCGGCCTTGGTGGTGTCCTCCCCGCTTCTCCCGCACTTTTTTCCCCTTAAAATCAGGGGAAAATCGTGGGTGCGCGTTATATGCCGATCCGCACTGTCTCTGAGCGCCGCCGCCGACATATACTGAGCGCAGTACACTCGGGTACACTCGGCTAGGCTCGGCCACGCTTGGCTCCTCTCGCCTAAAGGCTCGAAGGCGGCACAGGGCGTGACCACGAGCAGAGCCGAGCGTGGCCGAGCCTAGCCGAGTGTACTCGAGTGTACTGCGTTCGGTATATGTCGGCGGCGGCGCTCAGAGACAGCGCGGATCGGCATATAACGCGCACCCACGATTTTCCCCTGATTTTAAGGGGAAAAAAGTGCGTTATACGCTGATAAATACGGTAATTATTACTCAAGGAGGGTTTTGCATGGGCAGATGTTGGTTGTGGATCTTACTGTTTTTTTTTGGTATGTAGCTATTGATGTACATGTTACAGTTTATATTCTGACATTTTTTAGATCTTTAGACAGACACTTTGGTTCTCTTATGACACACCAATATCCTTCATTTCAGATAATCCTACACAATTTTGTTCTTGTTTTAAGATGATTGATTTAGAGCATTTTTGTCCCCATTATTTGCATTATTGTATTTTGTCTTAAGTATTTTTTTATGTATTGCAGTGAATACGCTGCACACAGACAATTACAAATCTCCTGAAGAAGCTATATATTTTAGTGAAACATGTCGAGAACAACGTTGTTGTACAGTAGATATATTACATTTTCCAATGTTTTGGTCTGAATACATTTTTCTAAAAAGAAGATTGTTATATCTTAACAAATGTATTTAATACATTTTGTTATTCTATACTATATATGAATTTGTTTACATTTTTTGTCAGGCACTTCAAAAGTCCCCTTAAGTCCCCCTTTTTTTTTTTTTTTTTACTTTTTGGGATGTGGTGCCTTGTTCACCTATCCTTGGCTGACTCACTTAACTCCATATTTAACCTGGTTGGGGTTTAAAGCTGAATTCCAGGTATGGCAGTTTTTACATAGTAATTACTGTTTTTACAGTAATTACTGTATGTGCCATACTTGTTGGATCCCTTTGGAAGCAAAAAGTCACTGTAAGTAGGTACTGCTACTACAGTGATCTCCACTAGCATACGGGTTCCACTTCGAGTGGTTTCCCTGTTGTCCACTGAACACAGGAGGTCACCAGCTTAGCACAGGCGTCATTCAGAAAACAATTTCCATTTTTTCAATGGATGCATGGATGTATTCTCTGATTGGACAAGGAGGAGATTGTCATGTTACTGCCAAGTCCCTCTATCCCAAGGGTGGCCAACCAGTGGCCCAGGGGCCACATGTGGCCCGCAAAGCCCTCTGATGTGGCCCGCCACCTCTGCAGGTTGCCAACCCGCCATACCACACCATCATTGTTGTGATGTGAAGCTGGTGGTAGAGGAAGAAACCGCCTGCAGAGCAGAGCCCCATAAGCCAATGCTTCCTCTACATCACCGGCTTTTGCCACAGGCGGAGAATATGGCAAGGTTCAGCTAACCCGCAGGATAGACACAGCTGCACTCGCAGTTTGGGTAAATTGTAGCACATCAGTGTGTCTTATGCCCTGTACACATGATCAGCCTGACCAAATGGGGCCAAATGAGACCCCCAATTCACCTTTATAGAGCGACAGATGTCCGTTTACGCCAGCCTACCTCAAATCCAAAAAACATTTGTCCCCTTCCTTTTTGGCAGATCGGAGGTCCTATAGAGTAGCTGTGACCTGTCATCCATCCGCTCCACTCATTGTGGCCCACGTCTGGTTACCAAGTTGCTTAAGTGGCCCTTGCTCTTCAAAAAGTTGGGCACCCCTGCTCTATCCTGTCCAGACAGAAAATGCTTTGTTTTCACTGGGAAAATAATAAGTGTTCCCTGAATGGCACCTATGCTGAGGGAATGACTTTGCTTTGCATGGGACCTAGAAGCTAGCAGTGATCACTGTAGTAGGGGTGCTTACTTCACTGATTTCCAGTTTCCACTGGGATCCCACAGTTGAGGCACATACTTAACTTGATCCAAGCTGGACCAGTGAAACTATGAAAAACGTAGAACCTATGCATGATGTAACGGGATGACCTGTGATGCCCAGAGACTTTTGAGGGATGGGGGATACTCCTGTGCCAGCGGCACTAAGGACTCTTGGGTCTAAGGTCACCCTGTGCCCCTTTTGGGCATAGGGTGGCTGATAAATAATAATTAATGTATTGCAGGATATCTTGAGATATTACAAGTTGTTGGTTAATGTTGACCCACACCAGGTCAATAGACTCTTAAGATATTCCATTGTCCATTGTGTAAGGCTGTAGAGGTGTTAATTCAGGTCTGCTCCTAAGACCTTTTATTGTGTATAGATGTGTTGTGACTCTAAAGGTCAGACGTCTCTCTTCAGGTGTATTGAATTAGCATGTCAATTATGTTTAGTAAAGGAATGTGACTTGTCAAGCTGTAGTAATTACCTCCTCTAATTGCGGAGACGGGACTTCTGGGGGATGACTAATGATTAGCTCAACTGGATGTCATTATCTAAAAGAATGTGATTGAAGCCCCCCATGGTGTGAAGTTGGGGGTGGAGAGTTTGATTGTTCCTGTGATTACTGAAACATGCCTTGTACTGTATATAAGAGAGCTAACCATTAAAGAGTGTGTTCATACATTTTGAAACCAGTACCAGAGCTGTGTCTCGGTTATTCTGGGAAATGGGATGGATCGGGTCCTGTTGGTTGAAGTGTCAGATAAGCTGTTGGTGACCGTTATACATGACATTCCTCTTTAATTGTTCTGTTTCTAATGCTATTCCTGTTACAGATTGCTTAGTAAATTTAAGTTGGCAACACCAGTTTTTCACAATGCACATTACTAAAAGCTGTCCACAGAAAGGCAATTGTTATGTGTTAACTCATCTCTCTCTGTTTCCTATTTTATAAGTACCGGACAAAAGCTCCCAACCTAACGGAGTGTGGTGTCAGCAGTGTCTCTCATTCGATACATACACCTGTACTGGCGGCTTGGAGCAGTGTACTGGGAAGGAGACCATGTGTTTCCAGAGATCTGAAATTAAGTCTACAGGTAAGTCAATGTCACTCGCCAGGCATCTGAAACACATGAATATATGCAGGGACACAATGTAACTGTCTGGAGTTCTGTTTTTCATCCTCATTAGCAATAAGTGAAACTAAAAGTTTTCTCTTTTGGCAAAAAATTGGGACATCTGAAGAAAAGACATTAAAAGACATTAGAGTAAAAACATTTTATTGAAAAGTTTCATGTAAACATACAGAAATGCATATGTAGCGTACAGAAAATGATGCAGTATCGGGAATATATCCAATAATAGTTGACCAGGTACTAATGCAGAAGAAAAAGTTGACAGCATAAACAGTGAAATACAACATATGAGAATCATCAAAGCAATACAGAAAGTTTGACAACAAGTACTGGGGGTAGGCCCCCTTCTCAAGTACCTTGAGGGGAGGGGACGATGGTGACGCAGGCCAGAGCCCACTCAGATCAAACCCCGTCCCACCCACCCCTAACGGGGTCAATCTGTGGGTGGGGGAGGAGACCCGTGGAGTTCGGCTCCGTTCATTTATTGCGGACCTGCTCTTTTGTCCAAAAATATCTCCTCCCAATGAGCACGGAACTACATGTTAGATGTTTAGAAAAAGAAGAACGCCAACTACTGTATAGCCTTTTATATAAATGAACAAAACAGTGGAATATATATATATATATATAATTAATATATTTTTTTTTTTTCATTTTAATGAAGTGAAGGAAATTTTCCCCAATGAGACACATAAAAAATAAAAGTTTTGGTTATTCATAAATGTTAAATTATTCCTAGCTGCAGGCCAGCAATACATGTGATTTTTGTTTAAAAGATTTTATTGGTATTTCAAAATAAATAACATAGTAAACATATAATTAAATGTAGATAAAATAAAGTAACATAGGTAGCAGAATTGTAATATCAAATGAGAGAAAACAAGAATAGCAACAACATCAGTACATATTTTTGTTTAAAATTAAAGTAAATGTTAACTTATACATCAATAGTTTTCGAATTTTGGGGCAACAAAAACAAGAGAATAAAAATTGGAAATCATGGAATGAATCTTAAATAACAATATTACATTAGAAATGTAATAAACAAAGGGTAAGAGGGGGAGGAAGGAAGGGAAGATAAAAAAAAAAAAGAATTATCACCTCAAGTCTGATTCGAGGAAGGTTGAAGAGATATTGCCTTAAATTCATCAGTTTTAGTAAAGAGTGTCCAGCAAGCCCATTTTTCGTAAAACTCTGTGGGAGAGTCTTTAGCCTGTAGAATTAGGTCTTCCATTTCAGCTATTCTGTCAATCTGTTGGAACCATTCAGCAATACATGTGATTTTGAGTAAGCTGTCTACTGAGCAGAGACATAACGAGAGGGACGTTACATAGTTACATTATAGGTAAGGCTGAAAAAAGACAATAGTCCATCCAGTTCAACCTGTGTCTATAATAATATCCCATATCCCTGTATGTTGTGTTTTTTAAGATATACATCCAAAAGTTAGGAATGAGCTTCGAGTTCGAGTCGAATTGAGAACGTTATGGGCCGTTTGCACCAAATTCGAGTGGCGCGTCACGGCCCATAATTCCTTTGCGGCATCGCAGTGCATTGCTGGCTGTTGATTGGCCAAGCATGCACTATGACCCACTTGCTTGGCCAATCACAGCGCCATCTGTACAGAGTGTCCAGGCTGGCTCTGGCCAATTATGCTTTAGGGGATTTAGTACACGCCCCACACTATATAAGGCCACCTGGAAGTTTAATGTTTGGTTATATGAAGTGATAAGCAAATCAGCTGACACGACAACAGCCTTAGTCATAGCATGTTAACCACTTCAGCCCCGGAAGAATTTACCCCCTCCCTGACAAGAGCACTTTTTGCAATACGGCACTGCGTCAATTTAACTGACAATTGCACGATCACGATGACACGGCACCCAAACAAAATTGACGTCCTTTTTTTTCCCACAAATAGAGCTTTCTTTTGGTGGTATTTGATCACCTCTGCAGTTTTTATTTTTTGCGTTATAAACAAAATGGATGTACAGCTTACGCCCATTTGCATGCCCGTGCCATTCTGTCATGATGATAATGATATTTATCATTACACAATACATTTATACTCATATACGCTCCACACCAAAATCTATTTGCATGGTAAATTGAAGAAATTAAGAGGTTAATATCAAGATGCCAAAATGCAGGAAAAGGACTGAGACAAAAGATATACATTACCTGACATCTTTCAACAGATATAAAAACACAGTGGAATACTATACATGACCACCCTACACACACATGGACAAAAAAATAATAAAAATAATAATAATAATAATAAAAAAATATAATGCTAAATATTTTTCAGCATGCTGGTGCATGTAGCCCTTGTGTAAGGATCCATTTGGCATCATGGTAAATCACCAGAGGTGTATTTAGGTTTTGTGCTGCCCTAGGCCTGACTAAACTAGTGCACCCCCTAATTTAAATATGACACACCCCTTCCTGTCACGGCCACACCCTGTGTTGTTTAAGACCCGCTCCGGAAATTTTCGAGTGAGGACACTTGTTCTGAGGGCATGGGGAGGGGGGGGGGGGCAATGGATTCCCCTAATTTACTTAGATTTCCTCTTACTTCCTGGTTGCCCATAGAGCAGAAAGTGAAGGGAAATCTTCGCAATGGGACAGGGATGGTAAAAGTGTTGCCTATTGTTCTACTTTAAGTAGATGGTGCAGCAGAAACATATAGCACAGTGAGGAAGGTTTGTGGTCCAGGATGACAAAACAGTCAAAATTGGAAGCGCCCCCCCCCCCCACAGTTGCGGAATGCCGCCCGCCCGCATACTAGAAGCAGCGCGGCCACTTAATGGGGGCGCTAGACTTATTTTTCTAACAGTGTAGCGCAAGCCGGCGGGGACTCTTTTCATGCTGCCCCCCCTGCAAGGTGCTGCCCTAGGCCTGGGCCTTGTTGGCCTAGGCCAGGATACAGCTCTGTAAACCACTGTGTATAAGACAGGAAAAACAAAGGACCTCATACAACATGTTTCAGCAAAGGTCAAAAGTAATATTATTTATCTCCACCCTTTGGACCCGTCCCTGAAACCAGTTTTTTATCCAAGCACAAACCTTATGGTCCATCCCTAAAGATCCCAGCTTGTAAATTGTGGGCCAGATTCAGAAAGGAGATACGCCGTCGTATCTCTGCGTCTGAGGCGTCCTATCTATGCACCTGATTCATAGAATCAGTTACGGATAGATTTGCCATTCGACTGGCGTAAGTCACTTACGCCGTCGTATCTAAGTTGCATATTTATGCTGGCCGCTAGGTGACGTTCCCGTCGATTTACGCATCGAATATGCTAATGAGCTTGATACGCCGATTCACGAGCGTAGTTGCGGCCCGTCGTATTTTTTTACGTTGTTTGCGTAAGCGTTAGTCCGGCGTAAAGTTACCCCTGCTATATGAGGCATAAGTATTGTTAAGTATGGCCGGCGGGCCGGCGTATAATTTTCCGTCGTTTGCGTAAAATGTTCGCGAATAGGGCTTTGCGTAAGTGACGTTCACGTCGTTTTCATTGACTTATTGCAACGCGATTTGGAGCATGCGCACTGGGCTACGTTCACGGCCGATGCATGTGCAGTACGTTCGGTGCGTCGATTACGTCGGGTCACGATTAGTTTACATAAAAACACGCCCCCTACCTTGCCCATTTGAATTACGCGGGGATACGCTGGCACATTTACGATACGCCGCCGCAACTTACGGAGCAAGTGCTTTGTGAATACAGCACTTGCCCGTAAAAGTTGCGGGGGCGTAGCGTAAATGGGATATACTATGCCCGCAGATTTTTACGCCGATCTACCTGAATCTAGCCCTACACACGGTCGTTTTTTGTCTTGTAAAAAACGTTGTTTTTTCTTATGAAAAAAAACTAAGTTTTTCAAACTTCATTTTAAAAAACAACGTTGCCTACACACCATCATTTTCTGAAAATGCTCTTGCAAAGCGCGGTTACGTACACCACGTTCGACAGCACTCTGTTCCATTGAAGCTCCCGTCTCATAACTTGCTTCTGAGCATGCGCGGGTTTAAAAAACTTCGTTTTAGCCCACACACGATCATTTTTAATGACACAAAAAAACGACATTCAGAAAAACGACATAAAAAATTCAAGCATGTTTGAATTTTTTTTGGTCGTTTTTTTGAAGACATAAAACAACGTTTTGCCCACACACGATCATTTTAAATAACGTTTTTTAAAACGTCGTTTTTTTTTCATCACAAAAAAACGACCGTGTGTACGCGGCATAAATGTTTATGGGGGACTGTATCAAATGCTCTTGCAAAATCCAGATACACTACATCTAGATGGCAGCTCACCTCCTCGTAGAATGTTAGCAGATCTGGCAGGAACCACTTTTCGCAAACCCATGCTGATTACCGCTAATGATATTCTTTTCACTTTTTTACATTTAAAGCTATATTTTCTAAGCTTTAACAATTGTTATTTGCATCTGTGTAAATTTGTGTCTTTTTTTTCTATCTGCCTGGAATTTAGATTTGTGAAAAGAATTGAAAAGTAGTCATGTAATAAACAAAAATAATTACAATTGTCACTGCTTTTTATAGGATCACAGGTTGCTTATTTATCCCAGCGAGGTTGCGCCTCTAAAGGCTACTGCAACATGAGGAACACATCTTCTGTCTCTGGCGCTGTAACTGAAGAATCCACATATACCTGTACCAATGGATTTCCCAATGCAGCTACTACTACTACTACAGCCACACCAATACTCTTTTTGTTTGTTATTTTAACAAATCTCTTTCTAATTATCTGAGATAAAAATAAAGTTGGTATTGTCAATTTTGGAACTGTATTTGTAATTATACTTTACTAAATTATACCCGATTTATTTTTTGAAAAGCCCATGGCGTGTAAAACACACCCAAAAACTCCACCCGGTGCCAAAAAAATGTGCAGCCAGATTCTCAAAGAAGTTACGCAGGCGTATCTCGAGATACGCCGCGTAACTTCTAGGATGCGCCGGCGTATCTATTTTCTGTATTCAGAAAGCAAGATACGCGGGAATTTTGCTTAGATCCGACCGGCGTAATCCTTAAGCCAGAACCATGCCACCCTGGATGCCTGCCTGATAGTAGCTAATGCACACTGCCATGCTGGGACACCTTAAGGATATCTTCCTCCAGAAGACGCTGCACTACAGAAATCCCATTGTTGCTCTCAGATAGATATGTGCATTCCCGTTCGTACGAATGTTATTTTCGTACGAAAATGTTCATTTTCGTACCCGCAGGATAATGTGTACATACGAAAAAATTAAAGCACCAAAATACGAAAACTACGAGATTACGAATGAGCCGCATAACAAACAACCGCAAATACGAACGAATGATCCGACGAAAAAAAACGACAAAACGAAAACGGCAAAAGAACAAAAATGACATCTATAACAAAAGATTTACATTCTGTATTTTGTTTGAATCCTTTTTCTGTTTGTTTTCAGTCCTATGTTCATTGTTCATATGACATCTATAACAAAAGATTTGCATGCTGTATTTTTTTTCAATCCTTTTTCTGTTTGTTTTCAGTCCTATGTTCATTGTTCATATGACATCTATAACAAAAGATTTGCATGCTGTATTTTGAATCCAAAATACGAACAGAAAAAAGGAATTTAAAATACAGAATGCAAATCTTTTGTTATATATGTCATATGAACATACGACTGAAAATAGCAAAAGAAAAGGGTTTCAAGATACTGCAAATCATTGACGAAAATGATTGTCTAACACATGGGTCTTCAAACTATGGCCCTCCAGTTGTTCAGGAACTACAATTCCCATCATGCTTAGTCATGTCTGTGAATGTCAGAGTTTTACAATGCCTCATGGGATGTGTAGTTCCGGAACAGCTGGAGGGCCGTAGTTTGAGGATCCCTGGTCTAACAAGTAACGAACATGAATTAAACAGAATAACGAACCATCCCGCATGTACGAAAATAAAACAGTAACGAAAATACGAAACGATCGGAATACGAAAAAATCGCGTCATACGAAAAACGAACGGGAACAAACAGGAAAACGGGCGTCTTACGAAAAACGAACGAAAACGAAAAAACGCAACGATACGGAACAGAACAAAAAAAACGATTTTTTTTTCTGTGCACATGTCTACTATCAGATTACAACACCCACCCTCTGCAATACGGATAAGTACTATTACAATTACCCACTTCACATATAGCCTTTACAAGTACTGTATTTAAAACTGGCTTATCTAATGCTATCCTGCTGCTTGGGATTATTTGTTGTGTCTTCAGCTGACCGCTGAGTAATATCTTAAAGGGACATACACTTTCAATTCCATTAAGCTAAAGTTGTCTCTCTTAAGTAATTTGCTATTGCATACAGTATTCCTATTTACTACGTGCTTGACATAAGTTCTTACTTGTTTATGGGCCCATGCCCTAAGTGACTGAACATGTTCGCTCTAACTTTTCTATGCTAAGGGTTGAAGATATTCATGCTTACTCCCTTAGTGGACTAATGCACTGCTGTATGTTTAGGTGATATGATGTAGAGAACCCCCAAACTCCTGTTCTTTGATTGAAGTGACAGCTGGGGTCCAATACAGATGGTCACTTGCATACAGTTGTGCAGTGGAACGTTTTCCTGAATCGTATCCTTTTGACACTAGGCTTTGGTCGCATGTTGTAATGCGTCCACCCCTAGTAGCTCAACGCATTCCTTTATGTGAGAGAGAGATGATGTAGACAACCCCCAAACTCCTGTTTGTGTGGATTGATGCCTGGAGTCCAATACTGAATTCTCACATAGAGAAGTGCATTGAAATCTTTGCAGTTGTGGTTCCCTCCCTTTCACCAGAGCCGTTACAATAAGTGGGCTCTAGGGGCTCTTTGCATTGACACTGTCACTTTTTTCCTGAATAAAACAAAATGAGATGGATGCACTGAATTTGATGTTCAGTTTTCCTCAATTTCAGGTTGATAGTGGTTCTTATCAGATGGATCTAGGCCATTCAGGAACCAACAGAATGTGGAGGAATAGTCATATGCCATGGGTTGCAGGAAAGAAAAGCACTCAATTCCCCCAACAACACTGTCAGTGTTAATGTGGGAACCCCACCTGTGGAGCTATTGTGTTCTCCTGGAGGGGGGCGGGGAGAGCAATCCCTGCCGCCAGAAAACTGTGATTACCGCTGGCAGTTATAATAGCCGCTAACAATAATTGCATGTAAAATCTGACATGCTGGTTGTACCCAAATTGTACAACAATCAACTTGGGTACAATCAGCATGTCCAAAGATGGTTTAAATCCTGCCCTGTCTCTGCTGAACTGGCTGAAATTCCAACCATATATGGCCAGCTTTACAGAGGTAAGACAGACCCAACTTCAGGAATTTATATGAACAGAAGAAACAGAGTGCCAAATGATCAGTTCAAATGTTTAGTGCCAACACATTGCCATTGAGCCATGCATGCTTCCAGTTTAAGATATTCTTTTTGGATGTTTTATATGGTCCATATCAGGAATCCCAGCTTTCAGGCTGGGTTCACACTGGAAAACAGAGTGGCTCACAGCAGGAGTCCACAGATATCCGGTCCACAGATATCTCCCCCACTGTAATATCCACAGACATCTCCCCCACTGTAATATCCACAGACATCTCCCCCACTGTAATCCACAGACATCTCCCCCACTGTAATATACACAGACATCTCCCCCACTGTAATATACACAGACATCTCCCCCACTCTAATATCCACCAACATCTCCCCCACTGTAATATCCACAGACATCTCCCCCCACTGTAATATCCACCGACATCTCCCCCACTGTAATATCCACAGACATCTCCCCCACTGTAATATCCACCGACATCTCCCCCACTGTAATATCCACAGACATCTCCCCCACTGTAATATCCACAGACATCTCCCCCACTGTAATATCCACAGACATCTCCCCCACTGTAATATCCACAGACATCTCCCCCACTGTAATATACACAGACATCTGCCCCACTGTAATATCCACAGACATCTCCCCCACTGTAATATCCACATACATCTCCCCCACTGTAATATCCACCGACATCTCCCCCACTGTAATATCCACAGACATCTCTCCTACTGTAATATCCACAGACATCTCCCCCACTGTAATACCCACAGACATCTCCCCCACTGTAATATCCACAGACATCTCCCCCACTGTAATATCCACCGACATCTCTCCACTGTAATATCAACAGACATCTCCCCACTGTAATATCCACAGACATCTCCCCCACTGTAATATCCACAGACATCTCCCCCACTGTAATATACACAGACATCTCCCCACTGTAATATCCACAGACATCTCCCCCACTCTAATATCCACCAACATCTCCCCCACTGTAATATCCACAGACATCTCCCCCACTGTAATATCCACCGACATCTCCCCCACTGTAATATCCACAGACATCTCTCCTACTGTAATATCCACAGACATCTCCCCCACTGTAATACCCACAGACATCTCCCCCACTGTAATATCCACAGACATCTCCCCCACTGTAATATCCACCGACATCTCTCCACTGTAATATCAACAGACATCTCCCCACTGTAATATCCACAGACATCTCCCCCACTGTAATATCCACAGACATCTCCCCCACTGTAATATACACAGACATCTCCCCACTGTAATATCCACAGACATCTCCCCCACTCTAATATCCACCAACATCTCCCCCACTGTAATATCCACAGACATCTCCCCCACTGTAATACCCACAGACATCTCCCCCCACTGTAATATCCACAAACATCTCCCCACTGTAATATCCACAGACATCTCACCCCACTGTAATATCCACAGACATCTCCCCACTGTAATATCCACAGACATCTCCCCCACTGTAATATACACATACATCTCCCCCACTGTAATATCCACAGACATCCCCCCCCACTGTAATATACACAGACATCTCCCCCACTGTAATCCACAGACATCTCCCCCACTGTAATATACACAGACATCTCCCCCACTGTAATATACACAGACATCTCCCCCACTGTAATATACACAGACATCTCCCCCACTCTAATATCCACAGACATCTCCCCCCACTGTAATATGGTCCACATCTTAGTCTTACCAGAGAAGCTGGCCAAACATGAGCAGTTGAGTCCGGGTGATGATGTCAGCGTGCCGCTCTAGGCTCACCTAGGCCACTGCCGGCTGGACCAAGATGGCCGCTGCTCTGGGAGCTAGGTTGAAGCCGTGGCCTTTCCTATGGCCGAGGCAGCAGCGGAGCTCCGCAGGTCACATGGTGTGTCGATCCGCATATGGTGACCCGTTCGGATCACGGATCATTTATGATCCGTTGCACCACTAGTACCGATCAAAATAATTAATTAATCAGGGAATTAATCTTTAATTTCCACAGCCCTAATATATATATATATATATATATATATATATATATATATATATACAGGGAGTGCAGAATTATTAGGCAAATGAGTATTTTGACCACATCATCCTCTTTATGCATGTCGTCTTACTCCAAGCTGTATAGGCTCGAAAGCCTACTACCAATTAAGCATATTTGGTGATGTGCATCTCTGTAATGAGAAGGGGTGTGGTCTAATGACATCAACACCCTATATCAGGTGTGCATAATTATTAGGCAACTTCCTTTCCTTTGGCAAAATGGGTCAAAATAAGGACTTGACAGGCTCAGAAAAGTCAAAAATAGTGAGATATCTTGCAGAGGGATGCAGCACTCTTAAAATGGCAAAGCTTCTGAAGCGTGATCATCGAACAATCAAGCGTTTCATTCAAAATAGTCAACAGGGTCGCAAGAAGCGTGTGGAAAAACCAAGGCGCAAAATAACTGCCCATGAACTCAGAAAAGTCAAGCGTGCAGCTGCCAAGATGCCACTTGCCACCAGTTTGGCCATATTTCAGAGCTGCAACATCACTGGAGTGCCCAAAAGCACAAGGTGTGCAATACTCAGAGACATGGCCAAGGTAAGAAAGGCTGAAAGACGACCACCACTCAACAAGACACACAAGCTGAAACGTCAAGACTGGGCCAAGAAATATCTCAAGACTGATTTTTCTAAGGTTTTATGGACTGATGAAATGAGAGTGAGTCTTGATGGGCCAGATGGATGGGCCCGTGGCTGGATTGGTAAAGGGCAGAGAGCTCCAGTCCGACTCAGACGCCAGCAAGGTGGAGGTGGAGTACTGGTTTGGGCTGGTATCATCAAAGATGAGCTTGTGGGACCTTTTCGGGTTGAGGATGGAGTCAAGCTCAACTCCCAGTCCTACTGCCAGTTTCTGGAAGACACCTTCTTTTAAGCAGTGGTACAGGAAGAAGTCTGCATCCTTCAAGAAAAACATGATTTTCATGCAGGACAATGCTCCATCACACGCGTCCAAGTACTCCACAGCGTGGCTGGCAAGAAAGGGTATAAAAGAAGAAAAACTAATGACATGGCCTCCTTGTTCACCTGATCTGAACCCCATTGAGAACCTGTGGTCCATCATCAAATGTGAGATTTACAAGGAGGGAAAACAGTACACCTCTCTGAACAGTGTCTGGGAGGCTGTGGTTGCTGCTGCACGCAATGTTGATGGTGAACAGATCAAAACACTGACAGAATCCATGGATGGCAGGCTGCATGAGTGTCCTTGCAAAGAAAGGTGGCTATATTGGTCACTGATTTGTTTTTGTTTTGTTTTTGAATGTCAGAAATGTATATTTGTGAATGTTGAGATGTTATATTGGTTTCACTGGTAAAAATAAATAAATTGAAATGGGTATATATTTGTTTTTTGTTAAGTTGCCTAATAATTCAGCACAGTAATAGTCACCTGCACACACAGATATTCCCCTAAAATAGCTAAAACTAAAAACAAACTAAAAACTACTTCCAAAAATATTCAGCTTTGATATTTATTAGTTTTTTGGGTTCATTGAGAACATGGTTGTTGTTCAATAATAAAATGAATCCTCAAAAATACAACTTGCCTAATAATTCTGCACTCCCTGTATATATATATATATACACACACACACACAAGCATGTGTGTTTGAGCTGTGGGGTGTACACCTATGACAACAGAGACCTTAGACAACTGAAATTCTGTGGGATAGACATGGTGGAGAGACACCGAAGGGGTACAAATACGAGAAGAGACATTTCCCGAAAATGAATTGAGATGCATATACCAGATGGGTGCATTAATGCCCAGGGGGTTACATGTAGAGAAGGATGTGAACTGCTTTATATCAAATTAGTAATAAAAAATAAACTACGAGGCCCGGATTCACATACATCGGCGCATATATAGGCCGGCGTAGCGCATCTCATTTCCGCTATGCCGACGCAACTCAGAGAGGCAAGCATGGTATTCAGAAAGCAAATGCTCCCAACGTTGCGCAAGCGTAACGTAAATTCGTAGGCGTAAGCCGGCGTAATTCAAAGTAGGAAGGATGTGGGCGTGATCCATTTACATGAAGCGTGACCCCATGCAAATGAAGGGCCGAACAAAAGGTGCATGCGCCGTGACATGAACGTATGTCCCGCACCCCTCTGCGCATGCTCACATCTACTCCGGGCGTAACCCCTAAGATACGCCGACCCACTGCCTACGCCCATAGCATAAATACGCCCAGACATGCGCACGACCGGCGCAAAAGTACATCCTGCTTGTTTCCCCCCCTGAAGCAAGGTGCTTTTGTTTTTGAGATGGCTGTTGTGGAGTCTGAGAGGGACAGGAAGAAACATTTCTCCCAAGAAGAGAAGGATGTCCTAATCACGGCCATGGAGAAGTTTGATATTTTCCTCCATGGCGCCAAGAGTGGCCAGACCAGCAGGGCCAGAAAACAAGAAATCCTGGAGTCCATTGATGTTAATGCCCTTGGTCATGAGTCCCGGACCTCTAAGGACATTAACAAAAAAATCAATGATTTGCGTCGGCTTGTCCGGGAGAAAGTGGGCACCATCAGAAGGCACCAGACGGGCACGGGGGGCGGACCACCATCTGCTGTGCGGTTGACCCCGGAGGAGGAGGTGGTTGCCAGGTGTCTGGAGAGGGAGCAATTGGAGGGCCTGGAGGGCTTTGACTCCCTTGATCAGGACTTGAGGACAAATAAGTATGTTTTTTCTATCCCCCAACCGGTGTGTAGCATGTGAGGGGGTGGAAGGGAACATGTGACAAGTGTGTGGGTCCACCAACATGTGAATGCTTTGTGTCATCCACAGATGTGCTGGAGGGAGCAGGGCCATCTGCTGCCGGTGGCCGTCCCACGCCATTTCCGGAACATCTGGCTCAGCCTGACCCCCTGGGAAGCCAAGAGACAACGGTGGAGGGGAGTGGCCACCCCTCTCCTCTAGAGGTGGTTGAGGAGGAGTTGGTGAATCTTGATCAGGAGGTTTGCTATTACTTGGAGGAGTCTTCCGTTTTGCCCGGGCCCTCTCAGACCTCCACCCCCATCAGGGGAAGCCCTTCATGGTCCACCATCATCAGGGGAAGCCCATTAGGGTCCACCCCAATCAGGGGAAGCCTCTCAGGGTCCACCCCCATCAGGGGAAGCCCCTCAGGGTCCACCCCCTATAGACGGCCCCAAGCCTCTCCTGGCCCCAGGATGGCTACGAGAAAGACAAGAGGTGTTCCTGAATTCCTCCTGGAAAATCTAGCGAGGGAACAGGCCCGCCAGACCTGCCATATGGGTGCTGTAGCCGTGGAGCTGTGACGTGTGGCAGACAACCTGGCCTACTCGGCCCAGATAAATGACAGCCTGCAGGATGTCAGTGGCCACTGTGCTGCTGTGGTCACCTGCTTTGGGGAGCTGCTGCAGGCCACAACAGCAGGCCTTGTGGCAGAGGTAAAGAGCCTGGCAGTGGCGGTACAGGCAAATACAGCTGCCATTGAGGCGCAGGGGAGGCAGACAAGGCTGATGCAGGCGGAGACTAATGCGGTCCTCACCCGCATTTCCCTGACGCTGGAGGACAGGCAGGCAGCCAGGGGAGACCAGGGGATGCTCCTCCAGACGCCCCACCCCCCCCACCCGAGGCTCCCACCAGACAATTAAGGAGCCGGAGCCGTGGCACCAGGCTTGGCCCACGACAGGGCAATTGATTGCCTTTTTTTATTATCTTTGCTCAGGTTATGAGCCTTTTTATTTTATTTATTTGCTCAGGTTATGAGAATTTTTATTTTATGTATTTGCTCAGATTATGAGCTTTTTTATTTTATTATCTTTGCTCAGATTATGAGCTTTTTGTTTTGTAGTATCTGCACACGGTGAGGAGTGCAGGCTACAGTGTGACTGGCATGTTAATGTGGGTGGCATTCCTGCCAGCAAGGGGTGTCAACCTGGGTCTTCGGGGAGAGGTTATACCCACGGCCGTGTGAATGTGGTATGAATGGACAGCGACATAATTGGGGCCTTGGCGTTGCTGCTCCCAAGTTCCATGTGGTGGACTTGGGCTAATCCAATGTGAGGTGGATGTGGTGTGTGTGAGCTAGGGACCACAGTGGTGTGCATGCATGCATTGTCCATGTGCCATGATGAATGTGTGTGTTTAACGTGCAAAGATACGTTCCACGAGGCACCTCCTGACTGCTGTTGATTCAGCAGACGGGGTAGCCCCAGTTAGGGGGGGGACTGTCTGGCTGGGGGGTCAGGTCATCACATATGTCAATCTCCAGGCCCTTTCTCATGGCGTAGTTGTGCAGCACACAACCTGCACTGATAATCTGGCACACGAAGTTTGAGGAATACAACAGGGCCCCCCTGGAATTATCCAGGCATCGGAAACGGGACTTCAGGATGCCAAATGTGCGCTCTACTACTGCACGGGTGCGTATGTGTGCTTCATTGTATCTTCTCTCTCCTCTGGTTTGGGGATTCCGATATTGAGTCATTTGAGGAGGTCCCAGTGTATATGCCGAGTCACCTGAAAGGGAAAAGACAGGAGGATGTTAGCCATGCATGTGCCCCTCGTGATGTCTGCATCATCGGGTCGGACAGTCATGCCTGCCACCCATGTCACTCACCAACCAGCCAGCTGTCCCTGTACACGTTCTGTTGTAATTCTGCTGGGATGGGGCTTTGATGGTATATGTAGCTGTCGTGGCTGGCCCCTGGGTGTTTGGCACGGATGTGCCATATGAGGCATTGGGCATCGGCTATCACCTGTACATTGATGGAATGCCAGTGCTTCCGATTGCGATATATGTGCTCTGTGGCACGGGGGGGGGGGGGGGGGGGGGGGCGTAGTGCCACATGTGTGCAATCGATGGCCCCGATGGTGCGTGGGAATCTGGCAATTCTGTAGAAATCTTGCATTGCCTTCTGCCGCTGATGCTCATTGGTGGGTCTGATGATGTGGTGGGACATGCGCGTGAGGATTGCGAGGACAACCTGGTGCACACATCTGCTCATGGTGGATTGTGACATCCCAGCCACAACTCCACTTGTACGCTGAAAAGTTCCACTGGCAAGGAAATGCAGTGTTGCCAGGACCTTGACCAGTGGCTGCACTGCATGTGAGCATCACGTCTGGCTGGTGATTTCATCATGCAGGGCTGTGGCTAATTCCAGGATGGCATCAGGGCCGAATCTGAAGATGCAATACACCTCCGATTCCCCCATGCCAAAGACGTTAATGCGCGTTCGGTATATCCTCTCCCGTGCCCTCCTCCGTGCCTGTGGACACAGTAGTAGTGCCATGACCATGGCTGCCCCTGGCATGTTGGCATACAGTTGTGTTGTCAGCTCGCCCGTTACGGTGCTGCTATAGCTACTCTCCAGCTGACCTGTGCACGTCTGCTGAGTTACCCTGCTTTATGAGGGGTAACTTTAGGCCGGATGTACAACTTAGGCGCACATCGCGTAGCCTGCGTCGGGCGCACGTACGTTGGTGCCTTATCATGATAGGAGGGGTTTGTCTGGTTTTAGTTCCTGAACATTAATAGAGTGTATTATCTATTTATTAAAATTATTTATATTATTGACTTATTCTATCCTTGCATATAGGTCCATGCTATTTATTAATTCCAGCTAGTAACACTATTATATTTGGTAGATTGGCATCCATTAATATCACTAAATAGATGTATTTTTGTTTATCCACTAGATGGCGCCAATCCCCAATTATAATGAAACGTATTGGGTTACTAGACTATACATACCCATCATGAAGTTATATAAATATAAGTTTATTCAATTGTTCATTTAATTTAATATAATTCATGTATTGTGTATTTATTTATCTATATTTGTCACACAATTCTCCAAACCGATGGGATATCTAGATACTTGCAAGCTCTTATCTAAGTCCCATGATACTTGGGTGCACTAACATGGATGAATTGGTGGAGGTGAGGCTTTGTTACACCTTCTAACCAAATACTGGAAGAGGATGTGATGTCATCCTTAAACACTTCAGCCCCGGACCATTTTGCTGGTCAATGACTTGCCCACTTTTTGCGATTCCGCACTGCGTTGCTTTAATTGACAATTTTTACCCCCATGAAAGTGAAGTTACCCTTTAACCACTTCAGCCCCGGAAGATTTGACCCCCTTCCTGACCAGAGCACTTTTTACATTTCGCCACTGCGTCGCTTTAACTGACAATTGCGCGGTCGTGCAACGTGGCTCACAAACAAAATTGGCGTCCTTTTTTCCCCACAAATAGAGCTTTCTTTTGGTGGTATTTGATCACCTCTGCGGTTTTTATTTTTTGCGCTATAAACAAAAATAGTGCGACAATTTTGAAAAAAAACACAAAATGCATGTATGTAGGTAAATTTCTAGCGAAAAAAAAAAAAAAGATTTTTACTTTGAAACAAAGTGTGTCAGAATAGGTTTGGGCTTCAAATGTTTAAACATGAAATAAATGCCCAGGTGGTGAATTACTCCTGGACAGAAAAGGGTTAAACACACACTGTTCGGGGACATTGCAGACAGGGGCGGACTGACCATTTGGGCTATCGTGCACTGCCCGAGGGCCCCATGCCACTAGGGGGCCCCATCAGGGTTGCCAGCCTCAGTAAAACCAGGGACCGTATGTAAAAATCAGTGATACGCCGGCATAACTCAGGCTTTCAGTATTCAGAAAACAAGATACGCCGGTTTGCTGCAAAGATCTGACAGGCGTAATTGTATTACACCGTCGGATCTTAAAAGGAAGTTTTAAAATGGCTGGCGGGGGCGTTCCCGCTGATTTACGCCGAGAATATGTAAATCAGCGAGATACGCCAATTCACGAACGTACGCGGGCCCGACGCAGTCACTTTACGCCGTTTACGTAAGGGTTTTCCCAGCGTAAAGATAAAGCTGCCCAAAGCAGGCGCATCCTATGTTAAGTATGGACGTCGTGACCTCGTCGTATTGGACGGAAGTTACGTCGTTTGCGTAAGTCGATTCAGAATGGGGCTGGCGTAAGTTACGTTTACGTCGCTTTCATTGACAAGTATCGACGAGATTTGGAGCATGCGCACTGGGGTTTTTTCTATGGCCGGTGCATGCACAGTACGTTCGGCGCGTGGACACGCCTAATTTAAATAGGAGACGCCCCCTACCCGCCTATTTGGACTTAGGCCGCCAAATTTACGCTACGCCCCCACAACTTTACACGCAAGTGCTTTGTGAATACAGCACTTGCGTGTAATGTTACAGCGGCGTAACGTAAATAAGAAAAGTTACGCCGCCATAACTTTAGGCCGCCCTACCTGAATCTGGCCCTATGTGTGTGAGTGTGTACTGTGTGACCCTATAATCTATTGCCTGGGGGCCCATTAATCTCCTATTGCCCGGGGGCCCCATAATCTCCTATTGCCCGGAGCCCCATAATCTCCTATTGCCTGGAGCCCCATAATCTCCTATTGCCTGGGAGCCCCATAATCTCCTATTGCCCGGGGGCCCTATAATCTCCTATTGCCCGGGAGCCCCATAATCTCCTATTGCCCGGAGGCCCCATAATCTCCTATTGCCCAGAGCCCCATAATCTCCTATTGCCCGGGGGCCCCATAATCTCCTATTGCCCGGAGCCCCATAATCTCCTATTGCCTGCGGGCCCCATAATCTCCTATTGCCCGGAGCCCCATGATCTCCTGTTGCCCGGGGGCCCCATAATCTCCTATTACTCAGAGCCCCATAATCTCCTATTGCCTGGGGGCCCCATAATCTCCTATTGCCTGGGGGCCCCATAATCTCCTATTGCCCGGAGCCCCATAATCTCCTATTGTCTGGGGGCCCCATAATCTCCTATTGCCTGGGGGCCCCATAATCTCCTATTGCCTGGGGGCCCCATGAGTTGTCAGTCCACCCCTGATTGCAGATATTATTGTACAGGATCATGACGGTAAAATCTGATTTGGCCAAACATCAAGATGTCCCAGTGAGAATATGAGAAAGACATGACAGTTGGTGATGAATAGAAAGGGATGTCTTAGCGATGTATTATTTACCAAAGATACATAAGAGCACAACCTGCCCTCCGGGACGACTGATTATTAGTGGAATCAATTCCATAACTTCAAGGTTGGGAAAATATATTGATTTCCACCTCCAACCTATTGTCAGAAAGATTCCCTCTTATTTAAAGGACACACGGCACACCATTGCTAAACTGGAGGAAGTGATGTACATGGATGACATTTTGATGGTGACAGCCGATGTGGCGTCCCTGTACACCAGCATAGCCCACCATTTAGGGTTCCAGGCGGTAGAATGCTTTCTGGAAAGAAGCTCTGATCTTCCCATCTCCCAAAGGCTGTTCATTATGGACCTCCTCAGGTTTGCCACCACGCATAATTATTTTTGGCATGGTGGTGAATTCTACTTACAGTCAAAGGGAGTGGCAATGGGGGCTAAATTTGCCCCCAGCCTGGCCAACATTTTTATGGCCAAATGGGAGGAGGATGTTGTCTACGCATTGGAACGACCAGAGATATTACTCTGGGCCGGTACATAGACGACATCCTCCTCCTATGGAGGGGCGATCGTTCATCTTTGGACCTCTTCATGGCAGACCTCAACCTCAACGATGTGGGGATCAGCCTTTCATACGAGGCAAGTTTTTCTAATATCCATTTTTTGGACTTAGAGATTTTTGTGGATGACAACCAGTTGAAAACAAAAACCTACTTTAAGCAGACAGATAGGAACGGGTTTATCCCGGTCGACAGCTGTCACCACCCTACCTGGCTCAATTCTATTTGCTCAATTGCTAAGAATTAGAAGGAACTGCTCTAATTTAGAGGATTTCAGAGCCCAGGCTAATATCCTCAAAACTAGATTTGTGGATAAATGTTACTCAGAGAAATCCATCCACGAGGAAATCAACAAAATCTCGAGCATAGACAGGTCTACATTAACCATGGAGAAAATCAACACGGTACAAGACAAACGATTTACACATTCTTTTTTCACCACCTTCTCGACCCAGTATAAGCAAATAAAGTCCATTATCTGTAAACACTGGAACATCTTAAAAAGTGATTCCCTGTTAGGACCTTCTCTCCCGGACCGTGCAGGAGTAATTTATAGGGGCGCAACATCTTTAAAAAAACAGATTGCCCCAAACGTACCAGACCCCCCGGTTAAACCAACTTTTTTTCCTCTGTCCAAAGGTTTCCACCCCTGCAGAAGATGTAGGGTATGCGCACATAATACCATTCGGGGTAAGTCCACCAGTTTTAGATCTACAGTCACTGGGATGGACTTCCGAATGAAGCAATTTTCCACATGTGCGACTAGGTTTGTTGTTTATCTCATTACCTGCCCTTGTGGAAAACAGTACGTTGGCAGGACCATACGGAACTTTTCCACAAGGGTAGGGGAACACATTACCAAAATTATCCAGGGTTACTCCAAACATACGGTGCCTCGACACTATTTGGAGAAACATAATAAAAAGATAGAAGGAACCACCTTCCAGATTATCGACCATTTCGAACCTCACTGGCGGGGTGAACCCAGCATTCGAGGGGTTTCTAAATTAGAAGTCTTCTGGATCTATCAATTAAAATGCTATATGCCCCACGGTTTAAATGTAGAGTGGGATGTTAATTCCTTTATCAATCAATCTTAATTGTATTGCATACTATTTGTTTCTTTTATATGTACTATGTAACTTGGTGTGGGGACTGGCGATATCCCAATGGGAATCTCCTTCCACCCCCGGATTTCTGCATGAGCTCCCCTGTGCATTTAGATCATCCCCTTGAGACAGTCCCAGGTTATAGGGAGATGGGGAGATCATTGAGTCACCTCTATACATTTGATGTCCTGAACAGGGCCATATACACGTGACACATTGTAAGTCATAGCACACTTCTGCATTAATTTTCATTTTTATCTTCTATTTATATATATATATATCATTTCCCCCACTCTGCCATACATTGGTCCTCAAGCTAATGATCCCTGACAGGTGTACAGTAGATGGGACGATTTGGTGCTGGTACCAACGTTGGTGTGTACGACATCTGGGTGTTCCTCTCGAGGCCGCGCCACCTTATTGGCCAATACGGGTGATCAAACACTTTGTTGTATGTGTCGCCCATGCAGATCATTGGTGGACGCAGGGCCATGTCACCTATCCCCAATCCCCACACAACAATGGGGAGGAGGGTAAGGACAGGATGAAGCTCTCCAACACCTTCAACTTCCGGGTTAGCGCCACAATGTCATATCCGACGTGTGGAGCGCTGGACAACCGGAGGTGATACAATGGGAAACATCATTTCTGGTGTGTGGAGCGCAGGCAGACCGGAAGTGACATAGGGTGAAACGCACGCCGCTTCTAACACGGTATACGGCGAGGGGAGCTTGTGCTGATGTCTGGGGGACCACACATATATATATAAGGGCGCAGGAAGCATGGAGGTACAGTTCCCAGCCCCAGTTGAAGTCTTTGGTAGACGAAACCGGTCGGGTTGAACTTCCATAACTTCCATTGCGCAAATAGATCGCCTACCTCTTTGCAGTGTTTTGTACCTTAAATGTGGCATTTTTGGGACTTTTTTCCGGATTTTGGATTTAGCATGTTTTTAACTTTTCTCACACGGTTTCTATGTTTTGTGAACTGTGGTTTTTATTAAATATTTTTTACACTATGAGTAGGTGTTTCCTCTCCTTTTTTTCCTTTTCTTCCGTGATTGGAAAATCTTGGAGTATCCCTTCCATATACCCCATTGGAGATCCCTGTGGTTACCGGCCTTGGTGAGGACCTATCCGGATCATCAGGATTAGAGTTAGACCCTCGTCCAGTTCCAAGGAGGGCAGTCGGCCCACACAAGCTCTTGAGACCCACCCACCGTACGGTGAGTTGCGGGTCACCAACTGCTGGTAAGGGTATTTTTTTCATTCATATATGCCAAGAAATGCCTTTTGGAAGATGAAGATTCTCTAGGAAACGAATACTTGGGAGATCCTGACATACCCCCATTTCTATATTAGAACTTTATAAGTCATACCCATCTCATCCATGGTTCTGTCTTTGTTTTACACCTTATTGATGATTGTATATTCCTCATTCATGAATTGATGAGGCTTTATGTTCACGAGTGAACACAATATTGTTTGATCCACCTCCTAGGTGGAACTCTCATGAGCCCAAGTTTGGCGCTGCACTTATTCTATTTATGTCTTAGCGAGGAGTGTACAAGGTGTGTACAAGGTGTGTACATTTCATGGTAGAGTACGGCTACAACCCGGGATAAGAATTATTACAATGTATGTAAATCCCAGAGATAAGAGAGGGATTTCCAAGAGATAAGAGAAATAATGGAAACTCAAAGGATTCATCCCACAACCATTTATTCATAGATCTTTCCGTTTATAGTCCATATAAAAAGATTAGAGCAATGTGATAGGTTGTGTAACCATATGTAAAAAAAAGTACTGCGCTAATTCAATAAATGGTGAAAATAAATAAATAAACTGGAAATGTTATACAACACTAATGGTAAAGATAAAGAAAAAGCTACACTAACGTGAACTATAGATGACACTATTAACCACTTTAGGACGGCCTCCTGCACATATATGTCGGCAGAATGGCACGGCTGGGCACATGCACGTACAGGTACATCCTCTTTAAGTGCCCAGCCGTGGGTCGCAGACACGCGCCCGTAACCCGGTCCGAAGCTCCGTGACCGCGGGACCCGCAGACCCGATCGCCGCTGGAGTCCCGCGATCGGTCCCCGAAACTGAAGAACAGGGAGAGCTGTGTGTAATCACTGTGGAGCCGTGATCGATCGTGTGATCCCTTTTATAGGGAAACACAATCGATGACGTCACACCTACAGCCACACCCCCCTACAGTTAGAAACACAGATGAGGTCACACATAACCCCTTCAGAGCCCCCTTGTGGTTAACTCCTAAACTGCAAATTACATTTTCACAATAAACAATGCATTTTTTGCTGTGAAAATGACAATGGTCCCAAAAATGTGTCAAAATTGTCCGAAGTGTCCGCCATAATGTCGCAGTCATGAAAAAAATCGCTGATCGCCGCCATTAGTAGTAAAAAAAAATGCAATTAAACTATCCCTTATTTGTAAACGCTATAAATTTTGCGCAAACTAACCGATAAACGCTTATTGCGATTTTTTTACAAAATATAGGTAGAAGAATACGTATCGGCCTAAACTGAGAATTATTTTTTTTTTTATATATATATATTTTTGGGGGATATTTATTATAGCAAAAAAGTAAAAAATATTGCTTTTTTTTTCAAAATTGTCGCTCTATTTTTGTTTATAGCGCAAAAAAGAAAAACCGCAAAGGTGATCAAATACCACCAAAAGAAAGCTCTATTTGTGGGGAAAAAAGGACGCCAATTTTGTTTGGGAGCCGCGTCGCACGACCGCGCAATAGTCAGTTAAAGCGACGCAGTGCCGAATCGCAAAAACTGGCCGGGTCCTTTAGCTGCCTAAAGGTCCGGGTCTTAAGTGGTTAATCATAAATAATAAATAGAATCACAAATAAAATTGATTATAGTGCTAGACATTCAATAGGTGGAAATATTATTGTGCAAAAGGTCAATAGGCCTCAAAATATATATATAAATAATGGTAATTAATATCTCCAATGTTACATGAGAACTAGAAGATGTCAAGTAAATAGATCTCAGTCTGTGTAAATAATAATGTAGATAAGGATAAAAAGACAATCCTTAAATGTCACAAACCACAAAAAAAACAAATGTCCATAAGCTATATCTTCCCCAGTGTGCAATGGGTCCACAGCATTCTGAAAAAAAGTGATGACAAAAAAGCGCCTCCACCGGAATAACATTCTGCCGCTTACCAGATAGATGTGATCTCTTGATTATATGAGATCAGTTAGCGCATGTGGCTATTAACCCAGCCTGGGGTCTCTATATGATGAAATGTATGCCTCAGCTTGCATAGATGTCTAACCATAAAATGTCCATCCACAAATGGAAGCCTCCACAAGGGGATTAGAAGCAAAAGAGAAGAGTGGCGCCTCTTATGCCCTGTACACATGATCGGTTCGCCTGATGTAAATGAACAGATGGACTGTTTTCGTCGGACGAACTGATCGTGTGTGGGCCCCATCGTTTTTTTCCCATCGGTGAAAAAACTTAGGCCGCGTACACACGGAGGGACATGTCCGCTGAAACATGTCCGACGGACCGTTTCCAGCGGACATGTCTCCCCAGATTTTCGTCCGACGGTGTGTACACACCATCGGATGAAAATCCCCTCGGGCTGAGGATTCAGTGACGTGGCGGTGACGTTGACGCTGCCACGTCACCACTCCAGGAAGTAAAATACTTCCACGCATGCGTCGAATCCATTCGACGCATGCGCAGAGATTTCTGTCCGCTGGTTAGCGTACTAACCAGCGGACATATCCGATGGACATGTCTCCGGCGGACGAATTTCAAAGCATGCTTTGAAATTTGTCCGCTGGGAAAACCTGTCCGCTAGGTCGTACACACGATCGGATATGTCTGCTGAAACGATCCATCGGACCAGTTTCAGCAGATAAATTCGATCATGTGTACGCGGCCTTAGAACCTGTTTTGAAATTATCTGATGGTTAAAAAACTGATAGAAAAAAAACGACCGTCTGTGGGCAAGTCCATCGGTTAAAAATCCACGCATGCTCAGAATCAAGTCGACGCATGCTCGGAAGCATTGAACTTCATTTTTCTCATCAGGTCAAAGTGTTTTACGTCACCGCGTTGGACATGATCAGATTTTTAACTGATGATGTGTAGGTACGATTGATGAAAGTCAGCTTCATCGGATATCTGATGAAAAAATATATCGGTCTGTTTTCATCGGATGAACCGATCGGGTGTACAGGGCATAATAGTAGCAATATGTTGCTAAATAAAACCATATTGCTACACTTAGAGGCACCTCTCTTCTCTTTTACACACAGTTGTGGGATGACACTACTTGTATATCAAGACATCGCTTGTATATTAAGTCAACACTTATTTAAAAATGTTGCTTGTCTTCCAAAATGTCCTCAAACCAAGTTACTCTCAAACCGAGGTGTTACTGTATATATACAGTATAATGTATGTATGTTTGGAAAATTCGTATGTATGTAAGTACATTTATTTGGTAAAAATGTATGTATGTAAGTACATTTATTTGGTAAAAATGTATGTATGTAAGTAAATTTCTAGCAAAAAAAAAATCAGATTTTTACTTTGAAACAAAGTGTCAGAATAGGTTTGGGCTTCAAGTGTTTAAAAATGAAAGAAATGCCCGGGTGGTGAATTACTCCTGGACAGAAAAGGGTTAAACACACACTGTTAGGGGACATTGCAGACAGGGTCGGACTGACCATTCGGGCTCTCGGGCGCTGCCCGAGGGCCCCATGCCACTAGGGGGCCCCATCAGGGTTGCCAGCCTCAGTAAAACCAGGGACAGTATGTAAAAATCTGTATTTTTTTTTTTTAAATCCCAAGATTATAACTGCCCCACCTCTCCAGTACCTTTTCAGTGTGTATTCTGTGTGTGTGTATAATGTGTGTGTATATTGTGTGTGTCTATTTGTGTATACTGTATATATATACTGTATGTGTGTGTATACTGTGTGGCCCTATAATCTATTGCCTGGGGGCCCCACAACCTCCTATTGCCCGGGGGCTCCATAATCTCCTATTGCCCGGAGGCCCCATGAGTTGTCAGTCCGCCCCTGATTGCAGATATCATTGTACAGGATCACAACGGTAAAATCTGATTTGGCCAAATGTCAAGCTGTCCCAGTGAGAATATGAGAAAGACATGACAGTTGGTGATGAATAGATATCTCAGCGAGGAGTGTATAAGGTGTGTACAAGGTGTGTACATTTCATGGTAAAGTACGGCTACAACCCGGGAAATATTACAATGTATGTAAATCCCCGAGATAAGAGAGGTATTTCCCCGAGATAATAGAGGGATTCACTTTACAAACACGTCAGTGTAATACCTTCCTAGATGTCACTGATGACCTCACCTGAGGTCACCCACTTGTCACCTTTCCCTTCAGTAAAATTGCACCTTGTTTTTTTTTTCTCCCTCCTCCGCCCCTCCTATTGCCGTCACCGTCTCTCCCACACCCTGTTCAACTTTAGAGACTTTGTAAAGACCGTCTATACATTTTACATTGATTTGCAATACTTGGATGTCCTCCAATACCATGGGCTTTTTCGGAGTCCTCTGTGTGCTATCTGCGCTTACGGCTACAGGTACGTGCGACTTTTTGCCAGTGGGGAATGAGTTTTGATTGGCTATGTAGGAAAAACGGAACCAGTTTCATTGATACCTTTAAATCTCAGGCAGCTTTGTGTGTGTAACAGTTCGGTCATACCGGGTAGGGTGTTACAACGAACGATTTCACTTGAAATCACATGATTTGTAAGTCCCGTGTCAGTGCAAGTCGCACCTGAACTTGCAAGAAGTAGTTCCCAAGCAGCATTCTGGAACATGTACTGTGCCCTCCTAAACTTGTACTGTGCTCTTTTGCCTCCACCCCTGTACTGTACCCTCCTGATCCTTGTATTATACCCTCTTAATCCTTGTACTGTGCTCTTCTGCCTCTACCCCTGTACTGTGCCCTCCTAATCCCTGTACTGTGCTCTTCTGCCTCCATGTCTGTACTGTGCCCTCCTGATCCTTGTACTGTGATCTTTTGCTCCACCCCTGTACTGTGTCCTCCTGATCCTTGTAGTGTACCCTCCTGATCCTTGTACTGTGCTCTTCTGCCTCCACCCATGTACTGTGCCCTCATGATCCTTGTATTGTGCCCTACTGATCCCTGTACTGTGCTTTTCTGCCTCCAACCCTGTACTGTGCCCTTCTGATTCTAGTACTGTGTCCTCCTGATCCCTGTACTGTGCCCTCCTGATCCCCGTACTGTGCTCTTCTGCCTGCACCCTTGTACCATGCCATCCTGATTCCATTACTGTGATTTTCAGCCTCAACTCCTGTACTGTGCCCTCCTGATCACTGTACTGTGCCCTCCTGATCCATGCACTGTGATCTTCTGCCTCCACCCTTGTACTATGCCCTCCTGATCCCTGCACTGTGCTCTTCCGCCTCAACCCTTGTACTGTGTCCTCCTGATCCCTGTACTGTGCCCTCCTGATCCCTGTACTGTGCTCTTTTGCCCCCACCCCTGTACTGTGCCCTCCTGATCCCTGTACTATGCCCTCCTGATCACTGTACTATGCCCTCCTGATCACTGTACTGTGCCCTCCTGATCCCTGTACTGTGCTCTCCTGTTCCCTGTACTGTGCCCTCCTGATCCCTGTACTGTGCCCTCCTGATCCCTGTACTGTGCCCTTCTGATCCCTGTACTGTGCTCTCCTGTTCCCTGTACTGTGCCCTCCTGATCCCTGTACTGTGCCCTCCTGATCCCTGTACTGTGCCCTCCTGATCCCTGTACTGTGCTCTCCTGATCCCTGTACTGTGCTCTCCTGTTCCCTGACCTATGCCCTCCTGATCCCTGTACTGTGCCCTCCTGATCCCTGTACTGTGCTCTCCTGATCCCTGTACTGTGTCCTCCTGGTCCCTGTACTGCGCTCTTCTGCCTTCGCCTCTGTACTGTGAATATTGGTGGGTGGTATTAATCATTTTGCATGGAAAGATATTTGCCAACTAATTGGGTAAGGCTGATTAAGGTCCAAATACCTAATACATAGAGTGAAAAACAGGTTCCTCAAAGATGGGATTTTAACGGACCATAAGCAGTAATTGATGTATAAAAATACACATTTTTTCAAGCAGAAAAATCATTGCCTGATAACAATCCAAAATGGAATAAAACCAAACACATTGTAAGAGAAACATCTGGGAGCCAAATGCTGGAATGACCCAATTCAACTGTCACAAGACAGAGGAACCCCAACGCGTTTCAACAGTTAAGATAGAAGTCTTCTTCAGGGTCAATGATCAGAAGAAATCCAGAAATGTACATTTAGTCTATTTCTATTACATTTGTCTCTTGTTGCTTTCCGAGTAAACCTTGCAATACAACTTGACATTTTTGTTTTATCATTTTATCTTTTTTTTTTAGGGTGGTCTTTTTCCTGTCAGCTGTGCGTGGCTTCAGATCAAACAACTTGCTCCGGTGTAAACATCCTGTGTCCTACAAATTATGTCTGTGGAATGAAGCTCAGTAACATGACAATAAGTAGGTTTTCTTTTTGAATGAATGAATGAAAACTTATATAGCGCGGCACATGCGAACTGAATCGCCTCTGGGCGCTTGTTGTTCCTGTCTCCTTTGATATCAAAAGAGAAAAGTCTTGACCTTTTTCCTGAATGCTAGGTGGTTCTCCTCCAACCGAATGCTGGTTGGTAAAGCGTTCCATAGTCTAGGACCTTGGATCGCGAATCTTCTTTCTCCTTTGGACTTGAAGTTGGCTTTCGGAACCTGGAGCAGGTTCTGATTAGTGGATCGCAAAACGCGATTGGGGTTATGCGCTTTTATTATTTCGCATAAATAAAGGGGGGCATTCCCATGGACACATCTATGCGTAAGACAGAGAGCTTTAAAAGCAATTCTGTCTTTAACTGGCAGCCAATGGAGGGCTCTCAGTGAAGGTGAGATGGATTCCCAGGGTTTTTTCCCAGTCACAAGTCTGGCGGCCGTATTCTGAACGACTTGCAGACGAGCGATTTGGTATTTGGGGAGGCCGAGGTAAAGGGCATTTGCATAATCCAACCTGGAGTTTACAATTGCTCCCACCACGACCGCTAAATCCTCTTTAGGGATGAATGGAGTGAGTCTACGTAGTAGGCGCAGCAGATGGTGAGATCCGCTGACTACTGACCCTATTTGTGCGTCCATTGTCATAAAGGAGTCAAAAATGACCCCTAGGCTTTTGACTTTGGCGCTAGGGGTGATGAGTTTGCCCAAAATAGGCGGGGGGGTCCACGCTGTTGAAAGTTGATTCCTGCGCTTGGCGTGAAACAGAAGAAGTTCTGTTTTTGCTCCATTGAGTTTAAGATAACTCTTTGTCATCCAATCCTCTATCAAAGAGAGGCATGTCTCTAGATTGAGGTGGTGATCCTGTCTATTGCAGATGCGGAAATACAGTTGCGTGTCATCTGCATATGAGTGGTAGAGCAGTTTTTGGCTGCTGATAATCTCAAAAAGAGGACGAAGATAGACGTTAAACAGCACTGGTGATAGAGGCGATCCTTGAGGGACTCCGCATGTAACTGTGCGTTTCTCAGACGTAAAAGGTCCTAACTTCACTGTTTGCGATCGGTTTTCCAGAAAAGAGGAGAACCAAGATAAATCGCCTTCTGCGACTCTGGCTACTTCAGCAAGCCAAGTCAGTAATAGTTTGTGGTCTACAGTGTCGAAAGCTGCACTTAGGTCCAACAGAACTAGAAGACAAGATTCTCCTTCGTCTGCGGCCTTGAGAACATCGTCCCATACTTTCAGCAATGCTGTTTCCGTCCCGTGTCCGGGGCGGAAGCCTGATTGCAATGGGTCAAGTAGCTTGTGGGTATCCAGATGCTGTTGCAGCTGTTGTACCACTACTTTTTCCATTATCTTAGAGAATACGTTGAGGCTTGTTATGGGACGGCGGTGGAGTGGGTCCTTGGGGTCCAGAGAGGGTTTCTTCAGGATGGGTAGAATTATACCCTCTTTCAACTGTGAGGGCACTATGCCCTCCAAGAAAGACTGGTTGATAAGTTGCGTGATGGGAGGAGCCAGGATGTCGGCGCATTCCTTCAGCAGTTTTGAGGGGATAATGTCATTTGGCGCTGTGCTATTACGCAAAGCGCCAATGACATTCTTAGTGGTCTCAATGGAGATGGGTTCCAGGGTAAACTTACCTGATATAGGAGAATTACTATGGTGCTGTGTGAGAGGCTGCAGGGGGGGCCAAGGGGGGAATTGTTTTGCTGAATGCTTTCACGGATTGCCTCGATTTTATTAATGAAGCAATCCGATAGTTCATTGCAAAATTCTTGTGTGTCCAATCTAGGGGCTTCAATGCATCCTGGTTTCATGGTCTGAGTGACCATCTTGAAGAGTTCGCGGGGGCGGTTCAAGGCGCTGTTGATAGCCTCCGAAAAATAATTTTTTCTTGGCTTGGAAAATTTCTTTGTGATATTTTCTTGTCGCCGCCTTGTAGATGGATAGGTGTAGCTCTGAAGAACATCTTTTCCAGGCAGATTCTGCCCTTCTGCGTTCTTGCTTCAATAACGACAGCTGGTTGTTAAACCAGCTGCGGTTGTTTTTTCGGATGCGGGTTTTACGTTTCGGTGCTACCAAGTCGGCTGACTGTAGCATGGCCAAATTTATGGCATCCAGCGTTACAACGGCCGTTTGATGCGGCTGAATTGTTTGTATTTTTTTCCTTAACGTGGTTTTGAAGAGATCCGAGTGGAGCTTCTTCTGACATCTGGTCCAGTGTGTTGTCACTGGATTTGATGTATTTGTTAAGGGGGGGATATTGGAAATAATGAATTTGATTGCATGGTGGTCTGTCCATGGCAATGGTTCATTTTCCAGAATTTTTATTTCCAGATTTTGTCTGAAAATAAGATCGAGTGTGTGACCTGAAGCATGTGTGGGCCCACATACAAGTTGTTGTAGCCCTAATCCTTCCAAGTAAATATGTTGGTTATAAAATGTAATATATATATATATATATATATATACACATCTATCTATCTATCTATCTATCTATCTATCTATCTATCTATCTATCTATCTATCTATCTATCTATCTATCTATATATATACAGTAGCAGAGCTTTTTTTCTCAGAAAATAGGTGCAGGAACTCAACCACGACCCCATTCAGATTTCACAAACAGTAGGAGGGTCTTAAAGGGGCATTAAATGGAAGGATTGCATTACATACACAATGCAGAGTTCAGGTGGTTACACACAGAGTGCAGAGCTGTCACTTGTAAACACAGAAACCAGACTTCTGTGTTTACAAGTGATTGTGGTGAGCGGGCACCAAAGGGTCTGAGCCAGAGGTGGTGGAACTGAATTCCCCCAAGTTCCCCCTGAAAAAAAGCCCTGTACAGTAGATATCTACATCTATGGGCCAGATTCAGGTAGAGTAAGGCTGGAGTATCACTGATACTCCAGCCTAACTCTCACTTTGAGCCGGCGTTTCTGTTTTCTGTAAGCAGAAAACAAGAAACGCCGGGTTGGAGTTCCTATACGAGCGGCGTAATTGTATTTCGCCGTCGTATCGGAACTGCAATTTTAAAAATGGCGCTCGGGGCGTTCCCGCTGAGAATATGTTAATCAGCGAGAATCGGCAATTCACGATCGTATACGCAGTGACTTTCCGACGTTTCCGTAAGAGATACGCGGCGTAAAGAAAAACCAGCCCCCTAGTGGAGTATCCTATGTTAAGTATGGCCGTCGTCATCGCGTCAAATTTAAAAATGTTCACGTCGTTTGCGTAAAACGTCCGTGAATGGGGATTGACGTCATTGACGTTCACTGACAGAATTTGGAGAATGCGCACTGACAGTCGACGCATGCGCAGTACGTTCGCCGCGGGATCGCGCCTAGTTTAAATAATACACGCCCCCTACCCGCCCAATTTGAATTCCGCCGGCTCATTTTTGCTACGCCGCCGCAACTTTAGGAGCAAGTGCTTTGTGAATAACAGTACTTGCTCCTAAAGTTTCGGCGGAGTAACGTAAATGAGAAACCTTACTCCAAAATAAAGATTCGCCCATCTACCTGAATCTGGCCCTATATATAGTTTTTTTTTTTCATTTTTCTATGCATTAGGGACAGAGGATATGTGTGTGCTAAAAAGATAATAAATTGGTCCTTATATACAATATTATTAGTATTTCTAAAACTTTTTGTTGTTCTTATGCCCGACAAGAAAAGTCCGATGTGAGGTCTTGTAGGATCCATCGAACTTTTCCTGACGGAATTTCCACCAACAAAAATTTGAGAGCCGGTTCTCAAATTTTCCGACTGAAAAAATTCCATTCGGAGATACCGATCATCTGTAGCAACCCCGATGTGCAAAAATCCGACGAATGCTTGGAAACAGTAGGATGCATGCTTGGAAACATTGAACTTCATTTTTTTGGCACGTCGTAGCGTTGTACGTCACTGCGTCATAATTTTGTTTGTCTATGCAAGCCAAGCTTGAGCAGGATTCCATCGGAAAAAACATCCAAGGTTTTTCCGATGAAAATTCCGATCGCGTGTACACGGCATTAGGATTAGATACATGTGAAATTGCAAAGCATAAATCTTATCCCTTGTTATTATTTAAATCCTATGTCATTTTTTTTTACTATGATCTAACCACTCCTTCCTCTTCCTCCCTTTCTCAGGTGGGACAAGCACTCTCACAGTGAACAGACTGTGCTCACCCCCGGATCAGTGTAACAAATCTGGAAGTGTGACAATTCCCGGTGGTACGGTGCTGGTCGGCATGTCCTGCTGTTACACTAGTGAATGTAACCCACCAGTGCCGACATGTAAGTATCACCTCACAGCATTTAAATATATGTTAACAAGAACGGGTGCATAGAAAAAAAAATATTTTCAGTTGTATACGTCACAAGGATCTTAGCAAACATACACACAGATATATCTATCTATCTATCTATCTATCTATCTATCTATCTATCTATCTATCTATCTATCTATCTATCTATCTATCTATCTATCTATCTATCTATCTATCTATCTATCTATCTATCTGTTTTATTAACAGCATAGCTAAAATGTGTGTAAATATCTAAAAAACTACCTCTAATTCACATTCTTAACAGTGTCAAGCATGACCGATAACAGCACAAATGGAATAACGTGTCGGTCCTGCCTCACGGTTAACTCTAACGAATGCTACAACTCCAACACCATTCGCTGTACTGGATCTGAGACCAAATGCCTTCTGCAAAACACAAAAATAACAGGTAACATTTAAGTAATAAAAAAGAAAATTATAACAAGAATGTTAAGAATATTACTTTCCACCCCATAGACATCAGATGGTGATCTGTATGTACAAGCTGGTGCCTAATGCTAATGGCTGATTGTGCATGTTTATACAGACACCCCGGTGCCAGGTTTATCTTGGGGGCAGCAACAGTAATTAGTCTGGCAGATTTCAGGTGGATGTCTCCCGTGGCCAGTGGGTGATTCTTGTGGATATATGCTACAGCCAGTGGGTGCCTCCTGTGGCCAGTGTGTATCTCCTATGGCTGATGGGTGTTCCTGCAGCCTGTGGATGTCTTCTAGAGCTTGTGAGTGTCTCTTGCATTGTAGGTGTCTTTTTCAACTAGTGGGTATCTTCTACAGCTAGGGGCTGTCTCCTAGAGTCAGTGGGTGTCTGCTACAATCAGAAGGTGTCTCTTAGTTTTAGTCGATGTCTCCTAAGGACTGCAGGGGTCTCAACATTTATCCAGTGTCCTCCACAGTCAACCAGTATCTCTTACTGTGAGTGAATCCTTGAGTCAGCAGGTGTATCTTACAGTCAGCAGGTGTCTCTTAGTTTCACGAGGTGTCTCCTAAAATCAGCAGGTGTCTCTTAGATTAAGCAGGTGTTTCCTAGATTCAGTGGGTCTCTTCTACAGTCAGCGGGTGTCTCCTACAGTAATCGGGTAACTCTACATTCATCAGGTGTCTCCCACAGTCAACCAGTATCTCCGAGAGTTAGCAGGTGTCTCTACATTCATCAAGTGTCTTCCACAGTCAACCATTATCTCTTACTGTGGGTGACTCCTTGAGTCAGCAGGTGTATCTTACAGTCAGCAGGTGTCTCTTAGTTTCACTGGGTGTCTCCTAAAATCAGCAGGTGTCTCCTAGATTCAGTGGGTGTCTTCTACAGTCAGCGGGTGTCTCCTACAGTAATCGGGTAACTCTACATTCATCAGGTGTCTCCCACAGTCAACCAGTATCTCCTAGAGTTAGCAGGTGTCTCTACATTCATCAAGTGTCTTCCACAGTCAACCATTATCTCTTACTGTGGGTGACTCCTTGAGTCAGCAGGTGTATCTTACAGTCAGCAGGTGTCTCTTAGTTTCACTGGGTGTCTCCTAAAATCAGCAGGTGTCTCCTAGATTCAGTGGGTGTCTTCTACAGTCAGCGGGTGTCTCTACATTCATCAAGTGTCTTCCACAGTCAACAAGGATCTCCTACAGTGAGTGTCTTCTAGATTCAGCAGGTGTCTCCTACAGTCAGTGGTGTCTCCTACAGTCAGCGCGTGTCTCCTACAGTCAGCGGGTGTCTCCCACAGTCAACCAATACCTTTTAGAGTCAGCAGGTGTCTCCTACAGTCAGCAGGTGTCTCCTTCAATCAGCAAGTGTCTCCTAGGGTCAGCAGGTGTCTCCTACTTTTATCAGGTGTCGCTTACAGTCAACCGGTGTCTCTTACTGTGGGTGATTCCTAGAGTCAGCAGGTGTATCTTACAGTCAGCAGGTGTCTCTTAGTTTCACTGGGTGTCTCCAACAGTCAGCGGTGTCTCTACATTCATCAAGTGTCTTCCACAGTCAACCAGTATCTCCTACAGTGGGTGTCTCCTAGAGTCAGCTGGTGTCTCCTAAATTAAGCAGGTGTCTCCTAGATTCAGTGGGTGTCTTCTACAGTCAGCGGGTGACTCTACATTTATCAGGTGTCTTTCACAGTCAACCAGTATCTTATAGAATTAGCAGATGTCTCCTAGAGTCAGCGGTGTCTCATTTAATCAGCAAGTGTCTCCTAGGGTCAGCAGGGGTCTCCTACTTTTATCAGGTTTCATTTACAGTCAAACCGTGTCTCTTACATTCAGCAAGAGTCTCATGCAGCCAGTAGGGGTTTCCTGCAGTCAGTGAGTGTCTCGTACAATCAGTGCTTCCTGCACCTAGTTGGTGACTGCTTCCTGCTGCTGATGGTTGTTTTCAGTAGCTAAAGGGTCTCAGCTACTGTCAAATGCCAACCCCTACTATGCAGTCATCTCTATATCCAGTCTGTAAGAAGACAGGACCACAGTCATCCTATGTCTATGAATAATTTCAGTAACTTTCCAAAACAGTCTTTTTTAACATACCTGTATAACTAAAGATGTTATGATTTGTTTCTTTGCAGGGACACAACCAGTAACAGTGGCTATGAGAGGTTGTGCCACGGAAGACGTCTGTAGCTTTGGCAGCCAGTCCTTCAACTCCAGCAGTTTCACATCCACATACAATTATATCTGCACGAGTCGGAGTATTCGCACGTACAGTCTTGTCTCTGCCCCAACCCTGGTTTTGTTTCTTTTGGTGAAATTTGTATTATGAAACATCGAAAGCCGATCTGTGGTCAGCGGTGTAATATATTTATTTAATGTGAATTCCAAGGCTTTGACAAACCTTTGTTAGTTCCTTCTATGTAGATCTGCTGGCGGGATCAAGATGTAGAAGACTATAGCATGAGGAGGACTTGTAAAAACAAAAATTGTGGTTGATTTTGTCCCAACTTTTACTTTTTATAAATGGAGTCCCTTTGTACCGGCTGTGATTGGTGGGTGGAGTCGGGAACTTGGATGCAGAAATCTCTCACTTGAGTCCCCAGTATCAGTCAAGTAATTAAATAAGGGGTAATGTAATGTCCCAGCATCCAGTCACAACTGAATCAGGTTTGGATGGGCCCCTCGAGGCTAATATGGAAGAATGAAGCCAAATGAAAGGTCATCTTTGTTTTCCACCAGTGTTTTCTCTGTATTATATAGAATCTATTGTGTTTATGACGTATGCTAAAACTTAGGAATATTTTGTAAGAAAATATGTAAAAAATACAAAAAAATTATTGGCAAATGTTGTTGTGTTTGATTTCTAAAAATAATACCGCTCAAATGTCCCCCAAACCTGTATCATTCAGATCAGCATGTGGATAGACTGGTGCAAGCCTGGTCAGTTGTCGGGCTCCAGTAGACTTCAACAAAATGGTGGTCATCTGCACACAGACACCCACTTCCCATTTCATGATATGCAGGCATGTTTCACCCTTTCCGGGGTTTAATCATAGAGACCTCTACAGGGGAAGAACAGGAGCTAAAGTCATCTTTTACCCATTCCCATAGGCGTTCGCAAGTGGTGTGCCCGGTGTGCCTGGGCACACCCTAATCCTGGGATTGGCAACCTGTCAATGGTGGGCAGCTGACAGGTAAACTGCAATCCTTCTTTGCCGACCCCTCAGAACCTGGACAGGAGAGTTGGCGGGGGTGGAATTTAGTGGATCCGATCTCTTTTTTCCTCCTGCAGCAGCTGGAAGTTGGCTTCTCCTTCTCTCCCTTTTGTCATCATTCAGCTGCCACAGGAGAAAAATATAGGGGATCGGTACTAATATATGCCACCCCTCCTTTCCCTGTTACTCTTTCTTCTGTTGCCCAGGTCCCCCATGTGCTCCCCTGCTCCCCTCATCCCATTGTTTCAGGATGGAGAGCGGTGAAGAGGCCGGAAAATATTTCAAATGCATATGTGTTGGAGCTTTGGAGTGCACACCCTAATGCAATAGGCTGCGCACACCTATGCCCATTCCATTCACACTCATGCAACAGCACATCGGTGTCTAGGTCACAGATGTGTTTAATTTTTTTGGGGCTTAATCGTAGAGGCTAAAACAATTAAAGCCCCCAAAAGGGTGAAAAATGACTATTGAGTTCTCTACAGGCAGAGAACAGGAGCTGAAGACATCTTTTACCCATTTCATTCACACTTATGCCGGGTACACACGCTCGGAATTTCCGACAACAAATGTTTGATGAGAGCTTGAAATTCCAACCGTGTGTAGGCTTCATCAGACATTTGCTGTCGGAGTTTCCGACAACAAAAATTTGAGAGCTGGATCTCAAATTTTCCAACAACAAAATCCATTCTCATAAATCCCGAGCATGTGTAGACAATTCCGAGGCACAAAATTCCACGCATGCTCTGAATCAAGTACGAGGCGGAAGCGTTCGGTCTGGTAAAACTAGCATTCGGTAATGGAGATAGCTCATTTGTCACGCTGCAAATATTGATATTTTCATTTCTCTTCTTCTTTATAATGAAGTTGTTTTGCTGCTATTCACACAGAGTTCTGACAAACTGATTTCTCTGAGACTCCGAGAGATCAGGAACAGCAGCAGATGACATATAAGCGTGAATCGTCTGTCACCAAACGTCTACTAACACGAGATTAGTAGAAGGAGCCCAAAGGGTGGCACACTTGGTTTTGAACTTCCCTTTTATAGAGCCGTCCAGGCCCGGACTTGCCATAGGGCAAACCGGGCAATTGCCCCGCGGCCTGCAAACAGCCCTTGGCGACCACGGCCCACGATTGGCCCTCGGTGGGCCGCATGTCATGTCTCCCAAGGGGTTGCTTTACCTATATTCCTTCCCTTCTTTCTTGCTATCTTTATCTATCTTCCTTCCCTTCTTTCTTTCTATCTTTATCTATCTATCTATCTATCTATCTATATCTATTTTCCTCTCTTCCCTTCTTTCTTTCTTTCTTTCTTTCTCTGTCTGTCTGTCTGTCTGTCTGTCTGTCTGTCTGTCTGTCTGTCTGTCTGTCTATCTATATCTCTGTCTGTCTATCTATCTATATCTATATTTCTTTCTCTCTGTCTGTCTGTCTATCTATCTATATCTATCTTTCTTTCTCTCTCTGTCTGTCTATCTATCTATCTTTATCTCACCCCACATCCCATCATTAACCCCCGAAGCACCCCCCCCCAGGCTGCTCAGTCTAAAATGCCCGGGCCTATTTTTTGTCCCAGTCCGGGCCTGGTGCCGTCATACGTGTTGTACGTGACCGCGTTCTTGGCGATCGGAATTTCTGACAACATTTGTGCGTCCGTGTGTATGCAAGACAAGTTCAAATCTCCGATCTCCTTTGGATTTGTATCTTGCCTTGGGTATTTGCAGTAGGTTTTGATTTGTAGATCGCAGAATGTGATTTGGGTTATGGGCTTTTATTTTTCCGCAAAGATATTGGGGGGCGTTTCCTTGAATACACTTATGTGTTAGGCAAAGTGCCTTAAAAGTGATTCTGTCTTTCACTGGTAGCCAGTGAAGAGATCTGAGCGAAAGGGAGATTGACTCCCAAGGTTTTTTGCCAGTCACTAATCGAGCAGCCGTATTTTGAACGACTTGCAGACGAGTGATTTGGTATTTGGAAAGTCCTAAATAGAGGGCATTTGCATAGTCGAGAACGGAATAGTTGTTGGAATGTTCGAATGTGTGGACGTGGCATTAGCCATTTTGTTGAATTCAGTTTTGAGAATACATACTGGTGGGAGCAACTATCGGGTTATTTCAATTTCTTTTGACTAAAGTTGATACCAAAATTCAGATGACCCAAGTCAAATTTGAATTTCAGTATTATTTTGAGGCAGTTAGGATTACCAAAAGGCTCCTGGGGGAAAGTGACCAAAGGCTGCTACAGAGGTCGTTTCTGCGTTATATCACCAGTCACCAAGTCCACCCAAGTCCACCCTACTATCTTATTATCTCTGGTTGAGGTTTTTAAGAAAGCGGCTCATATTTATTTATTTTTTTGCCCCATCATCTCATCAGGACAACGTCATGGGCTTCTCAAACCATTCTGCACAATTTGGCATCATTTGCTGTACTGAACTTTCTTGGATACTGGTTAATTTTCCTTATGAGGACTTCCTCTTATTTTGGAGATACAGTCATGGCCGAAATTGTTGGCACCCCAGATTTTTTTCCAGAAAATCAAGTATTTCTCATAGAAAAGTATTGCAGTAATTTAGTAACACAAAACAAAAAAGGGAGGAAAAAAAGCAAATTGGACACACAAAACACCAAAAATGGCCGGGTCAAAATTCTTAGCACCCTTTCAAAATTGTGGATAAATAAGATTGTTTCAAGCGTGTGACGCTCCTTTAAACTCACCCTGGGGCAAGTAACAGGTGTGGGGCAATATAAAAGTCACACCTGAAAGCAGATAAAAAGGAGAGAAGTTCACTTAGGCCCGGATTCACAGACATCGGTGCATATTTATGCCACCGTAGAGTATCTTTTTTATGCTACTCCGGCGCAGCGCGGAGAGGCAAGCATGGAATTCACAAACAAATTCTCCCAACTCTGCGCCAGCGTAGCGTATATTTCGTAGGCGTAAGCAGGCGTAAGTGGAAGTAGGTGGAAGTGGGCTGTAAGTGGGCGTGATCAATGTTAATGAAGCGTGACCCCATGCAAATGAAGGGCCGGGCGCCAGACAAGTACTAAAAATGAACTGCGCATGTGTCGGGACATGGACGTATACCTGTGCGCATGCACACAACCACGTCGGAAAAACTGCCTAAGATACGCCGGATCACTGTGTACGCCGTGAACGTAACCTACGCCCAGTCAGACCCACGTCGGCCCATATTCACAGACGTCCAACGTAAAATATGTAGGCTTGTGTTCCCTGGTCTATACCTTTGCATGGGTTGCTCCTCATCTATGGGGAATAACTTTATGCCGAATGTAAAACTTACGCAAACCGCTTAAATCATGCGCCGTGCAGTACGTTCATGAATCGGCGTATCTCCCTCATTTGCATATATAAATAGAAAATGCGTAGGCAAGTTACGTCGGTGGGATGAAGTCTGTTTTTAGGCATATCTCAGTTTGTGGGTTCGGCGCACAGATACGACGGCGCATATTTGTACTTACACAGCGTTCCACAAAATTGTGGAAAAATATCAACAATCTCAAGGCTACAAGTCCATCCCCAGAGGGAGGAAGAAATAAAGGGCAGTAGGGAAGGGCTGGAGGAAAGGAAGGAATGGCTGGAGTAAAATAGGAAAGGATGTGGAGGGAGGGAGGAAAGAAGGAAAGAAGGAAAGAAGGAAAGAAGGAAAGAAGGAAAGAAGGAAAGAAGGAAAGAAGGAAAGAAGGAAAGAAGGAAAGAAGGAAAGAAGGAAAGAAGGAAAGAAGGAAAGAAGGAAAGAAGGAAAGAAGGAAAGAAGGAAAGAAGGAAAGAAAGAAAGAAAGAAAGAAAGAAAGAAGGAAAGAAGGAAAGAAGGAAAGAAGGAAAGAAGGAAAGAAGGAAAGAAGGAAAGAAGGAAAGAAGGAAAGAAGGAAAGAAGGAAAGAAGGAAAGAAGGAAAGAAGGAAAGAAAGAAAGAAAGAAAGAAGGAAAGAAGGAAAGAAGGAAAGAAGGAAAGAAGGAAAGAAAGAAAGAAAGAAAGAAAGAAAGAAAGAAAGAAAGAAAGAAAATGCAGTAAGCTAGGGCAAAAAGAAAGGATGGAATGAAGAAAAGGGAATAGACAAAAGGAAATAAGAAAGTGAGGGATGGAAGGAAGAGATAAAGGACGGGCAGGAGGGAAGGAAGGAAAATCAGAGGGAAAAAAAGGAAAGTAAATTGAGATGAAAGTAAAAGACTGAAAAGAAATGACTATCCTGGAGTTGGTTGCATGGCCCCATATCTGACCCCTGTGTTTTTTCCTTCTCATCCTTCCTCCTCTCCTCTACATCTCCATTATGGATATATTTCAGGAGAAGAAGTTTCATTTGATTTTCTTTGCTAATTTCAAGATCATTACATGAGCTGTACAGAAAGTGATATATGTAGAGAAGTGATTTATTGTTGTATTATCTGTCTGCTTCCTTCTGGCAAATAGCTTCTGAAAGTTCCTAGATGTCGGCTTTCACAGATCCACACTAAATCCCGAACTCCGTCCTTCTATTTGGAATTAAACTACAAATTCATTTCTTTTAGGGAAAACCTTTATCAATGAATTCTTTCTTTGTGTAACATTTTACAACTTCCCGTGCCAGGCACCAAGCGATTACTTTGTATCAGTCCTGTATTTTGGAAACCATTTAGATACTGTAAGTGGCTACATTTTGTTAACAATTTTTCAGACAATTTCAGTAAATCATATTAAAACATATAGGCAAACAGACATTTATTTCTATTGTATATTTCTAACCTGACCTAAAAAAATGGATCCTAGCATGAGTTGAAGACACTATGGCTGTAATGCTCACTGCAATATGTCCTTGTACCACCAGATATTTGCAAGCTCTGCTTTCTTCTTACTTACACAGGGATTTTTCTGGAAATAACAAGATAGATACTGAAGATAGATGAAAGATAGAAAACGTAAAGATAGATAAATGGAATGATAGATAGATTAAAGGTACATAGATTAAAGATAGATAAAAAAGATTAGATAGACGAATAAATAGATAGGTAGCAAGTTAGGGAAGGAAGGATAGAAAGAAGGAGGCTATTAAATAAATGATAGACATTGCTCAATCTCTAACTTAGACACTTGGAAATATAGGCCCAGATTCAGATACAATTCGATTCTCGTAGCGTATCAGAAATACACTACGCCGCCGTTTTTTACCTGGCTCTACGTGGAATCCCGGTAGATTTTGTCCAGTAAACTACGGCGGCGTAGTGTATTTCTCCTGGCGCAAGCCATCTACGCGAGTAGGGGGCGTGAAGCATTTAAAATAGGCGCGTTCCCGCGGCGATCGAACTGCGCATTCTCCGTTCACAAATTTCCCGCCGTGCATTGCGCGAAATCACGTCGTTACATCATTTTTTCTTGAGTAGCGTCGTTTACGGACATTCCTATTCCCGAACGAGTTACGTAAAAAATAAAAAATAAATTTTAAATTCGACGCGGGAACGACGGCCATACTTAACATGGGCTACGCACCGTTAGACCAGCAAAAAGCTGGTCTAACAGTACGTAGCAAAAAAATGACGTAAGCGATTGCGAAGACCACTTGTATCTTCGTGGATCGCCGTAAAAACACATTTGCATATCCCGACGCATGAAAACGACGCAGACTCCTCCCAGCGGCCGCAAAAATATCGCAGCAGAGATCCAAAGGCTTACGAAGACGTAAGCCGCTCGGATCGAAGCCCGAAGCCGCCGTATCATGGTTTGAGGATTCAAACTAGTGATACGGCGCGCAAAATTTGAAATTACTCCTGTCTAACACCAGTTAGACAGGCGTAATTGCTCTGTGAATCTGGGCCATAGGACGAAAAATAAAACCACTCAACATATATCATCCAGACTGATATTTGATTTAAAATCACCAGAAGAGAAAGAGGAAGGGTAGGAAGGGTAGGAAAGAAGGAAGGAAGAGAAGGATGGAACAACTGGAGGGAAGGAAGGAAGGAAGGAAGGAAGGAAGGAAGGAAGGAAGGAAGGAAGGAAGGATTGGAGGAAGGAAAGCAGGAAGAAAGGAAAAGAAGGGTGAGAGGGATAGAAGGAAGGGCACGAAGGAAGACAAAGCAAAAGGATAGGAGGATGTGCGGACAGAAGGAGGAAGGAGTGGAAGGGCAGGATTAAATAAAAGGGGGAAGGAAAGAATGAAGGATGGCAGGCAGTAAGGATAGGAGGGAAGGGAGGTAGGTGAGTAGGTAAGGATGGTTGGAGGGAGGAAAGAAAAGAAGGAAAATAAGGGTGGGAGTGATAGGAGGAAGGCAATGGAGGAAGAAAGAGCATGAGGAACGAAGGAAAGAGTGGAAGGACAGGAGTATATAAGAAGGGGAAGAAAGGGAGGACAGCAGGGAGTGAGGATAGGCAGGAAGAGAGGGAGGAAGGTGAGTAGGTAAGGAAGGGCAGGAGTCAAGGAAGAAAGGTCAATAATATAAAGAGGAAAGAAAGGAATGGATGCATGAATGAAGGAAGGGAAGAACGAAAGAAGGGGAAGAAGGAAGGGAAGGAGAGAAGGATGGAATGATGGGAGGGAAGGGAGGAAGGATGGGAGGGAAGGGAGGAAGGTGGGAGGAGGGATGGAAGAAAGAGAAGAGGGAAGGAGGGAAGGGAGGAAGGGTGGGAGGAGGGATAGAAGAAAGAGAAGAGGGAAGGGAGGAAGTAAATTGTAGACAGAAGGAAAGGTAGCAGGAAAGGAAGGAAGGATGGCAGGGATTAAGGATAGGAAGGAAGGAAGGAAGGAAGGAAGGAAGGAAGGAAGGAAGGAAGGAAGGAAGGAAGGAAAAAAGGAAGGAAGGAAGGAGAGGGATAGATGATGGAAAGGAAGGATGGGTGGATGGGACGAAAGAAGGATAGAAGTAAGGAAGATTGAAAATAGGCTAGAAAAAGAATTTAAGACGGGTAAGAAAAAAATGGGAGAAAGGCAAGAACAGGTCTAGGCTTCTTACTGAACTTGGTTTTGAGCCCAATGATCTTGTTACTTTAAATGAGAACATAGGCGTGTAAAGTCATTCGCCTCGGGCAAAGAAAAGGAAAGCATTCCTAGACTGCAGACACTTATATGGTAAAACCTGTAAAAGCTGCAGAGCGGCATAGCTGAATAGCGATGAGTCTCTCCCATAACCTGCATTGTCACACACCTATTACACCCATCAGTACACGTCAGACTGCTGGCAATGACAAGATGTCCCCAAACTGGATGGAACAGCTGCACCCTCCACTGAAATGTGCTTTCTGCTTGGAATCAACTTTTACGCAATTGTCTCTAAATCTCTGCTCTCCCCCACACCTTATACTGACAGTAGTAAGCATTAGATAGCTTGTTATTATCTGGATGAACCTGTGAAATCCTTCGGACCAGAATGCTTTTAGTAGCTTTATTTGCGCTGACTTCTCTTGTAACAACTGGTAAGTGACCTTCTTATTTTATATTTTACATTTTTTTTTACATGGGGCGGTGGTTCACTGGTACTAAAAAAGAAACAGTTACCAATGGGCATCTCTAATAACCTGAATTCTTACTCTTGAAATGTTGTGATAATTCAGCCATATCTCTCAGGGTATAGATTGTATTATTTACCTGTATTCACTCCCTGTCTGAGCTTCGGCAAGCCTGATCTTAGGTCATATACCAGGGGTCTCCAAACTACGGCCTGAGGGCCAGATGTGGCCCTTTGCTAGCCTGTATTCAGCTATTCCTCCCACTGACATCAACATTGGGGCACTATATCTTCCACCGATACCAATGATGGGATACTATTCCTCCTACTAATAGGGGCACTACTCCTCCTCCTATTGACCACCAACCCTGAGGCCATATTTATTTTCACTGATGCTGGGCCTGTGACATTTTCTGCCCCTACTGGACACAATCCGGCCCTCCTAAAGTCTAAAGTACAATAAACTGGCCCTTTGTTTGAAACGTTTGGAAACCCCTGTCATATACTGTACAAAGTGGTCATTTTATGACTGTATTGCCTTGGGGAGATACAGACTAGAATACTGCAATGATATCACCTATGATGTAGTTATCTTGCAAACCTGGCCTGCTAGTGGGCCCTGAGGACAGGGTTGATGACCACTGATATAACAGGTGTTGTAAGATTTTTCTAAAAAGGAAATGAAAGGGTTTGAGATTTGGCTTATCCACCAACAAAGACAAGGTGTCAGGTAAAATCTCCGACTTCAGGCAGGTGCTCCCCCCTCCTCATCCCCAGATGTGGGCACAATGCTGAGATCTTTAGCTTACATGGTCATTATCTTTATTCTGCTGGCTGCTCCCCTTAGATGTCATGGGGTTGTTGTATCAGGCGGACTAGATCAGTATTCCTCAACTCCAGTCCTCGAGGCGCCCCAACAGGTCATGTTTTCAGGCTTTCTTTTATTTTGCACAGGTGATTTGATCAGTTTCAGTGCCTTAGTAATTACCACAGCTGTTTCATCTGGGAAAAATCCTGAAAACATGACCTGTTGGGGCGCCTTGAGGACTGGAGTTGGGAAACACTGGACTAGAGTAAACCTCTGAATAGGACTTGATATCACACTCTTGTAATTTTTTGTATAGTAGAACTCAAAGTAGGAGAGGGATGGGAATGCAAGGAACATGCCCACAAGTAATGACCTCATCTGTCAGCTGCTAGCATCCTAGCATATATAGCATCCTAGCTGTATAACTTAACCACTTGCCTACCTTTTACTCCCTTCCTGCCCAGGTAAATTTTTAGCTTTCAGTGCTGTCACACTTTGAACGACAATTGCGCGGTCATCAAATGTTTTCATCAATTTAGGCCAGTATGTATTCTGTTACGCACTTTTGGTAAAAATAAATCCCCCAAAAATGATATCAATTGGTTTGCGCAAAAGTTATAAGGCTTGATTCAGTAAGAACGTACGTTCTTACTGAAGTGACAGTAGAAAAAAAGTAGTACAAGTTTATTACAAAAAAAGCGTACAATTACTGTACATACAATGGATAATTTATAAGATCAAAGACACAAAGGTCGTGTTACAGAGATGTACAGCTAAATTCTAGGGGGTAGATTCAGGTATAAAAGCGTATCTTTGTGCGGGCGTAGCGTACCCTGTATTCACAAAGCACTTGCTCCGTAAGTTGCAGGGGCGTAGTGTAAATTTGCCGGCGTAAGTGCGTAATTCAAATTAGGCATGTAGGGGGCGTGCTGTATCAACCGTGACCCCACGTAAATGATGCGCCGAACGAACTGCGCATGCGCCGGCCGTGGATGTATCCCAGTGTGCATGCTCGAAAATACGCTGCAAATACTCATTGGTTTTGACGTGAATGTAACTTACGCAAAGCCCTATTTGCGAACATTTAACGTAAACGATGTAAACAACGGAAAATTCTACGCCGGGCCGACGTCCATACTTAACATTACGTACGCCTCATATAGCAGGGGTAACTTTACGCCGGACTTATGCTTACGCAAACAACGTAAAAAAAGATACGCCGGCGTAACTCGTTCCTGAATCTGGTCCTAGAGCACTATATAGGTCTCAGAAATTAAAGGCCAACCATAATACATGGGCTCAGAAGTCACGGCATGTTTCGGAATATTACATTTCCTTTTTATGGGGCTAATGAGAGGCCGACTGTATTATCTAGTAACACAACATCAAAAGGGAGTATACATATGTATAAGTTTAGAGGTACATATATACAGTCAATATTTGATTTGGCCTATGATCAGCCCCTGAAGAAGGAATTTTAATATTCAGAAACATGTCGGGACTTCTGAGCCCATGTATTTTGGTTGGACTTTCATTTCTGAGACCTACATAGTGCTTTAGAATTTATCTGTACATCTCTGTAACATGACCTTTGTGTCTTTGATCTTATAAATTATCCATTGTATGTAATTGTATGCTTTTTTTGTTATAAACTTGTACTACTCTATTTCATGGTATCTAATTTTGGTCCACACAATTCCTGGGGCACCCCCTTCTTTTCTTAGAAAACAATCAAAGACACAGGTCGTATTCCTGGAATCTACCTAAATTATTAAGAAGAAAAAAATTAAAAAATTATTAAGAAAAATTATTAAAATCCAAAGGGATTTCATATGCCACACGATGTACATGCCACACGATGTTGCATATAACGGGAAAGCAAATATAATACAGGCCCTAATCTTTAAAGCATACTGTAGATACATTTTCCATTCTTCCTCCTGACTGTATTCAGAAGTCCACTCAACCTCACCATCTACCCCCCCCCCCACACCCCCCCCCCCCAAAAAATAAAACACCAAAAAAAGAAAAATCAGTAAACTGTGAAAAATCAAAACTTGAAAGCCGAACAATATGTGAGCTTTTCATTGTTGACTAAGGGGTAGGCCTATAGCTGACACCCGATTCTATTTTGGGGGGGTTGTATGTGCTTGGGTATAAGTCCCCCCCCCTTAATTTTTTTTAGATAACTTTTATTATCACATGATAATTTTTAGGTAACAGGTTCTCCTTATTGAGACATGCAGGGTCTAAAAGACCCCACACATCTCCTTCGGGGCTCCTCTGAATGTTTTGCAATGCAGGTCGTATTGAAAAACATTATTCCTAGCTAAGCTGGCTGGGGATATGGAGAAGGGGAGGAGAGTGGACATGTGTCAACCCACCATGTTGCTCCCGGGCCCTCAGACAGGGAAGCGGAACCCAGAAAACATGATGGGGCATTGGGGGGAGGGGGCGTAGCGGTCATCGGTATCGGGGGTGTGTGTGTGCAATTGGACAGCAGCCACCGGATTCTATGTGAAACCCCTCGTTTTTAACGTACAGACCAGCCAGCAAAAGGGTTAAAGGCCAGTTTTGGGTAAGCTCTTTATTTTACCGTTATTTTTGCCATTAGAAGCTTTAACTCCTAGCCTCTGACAAACCAACAGAAGGGTAAAATGGACTTCCAATTGTGATTTTATGATTTTATTTAATTACAGGCAGAGCTTTATCTTGCACAAAATGTTCAAGCTCATCAAACTCAGACTGTACGGGGGGCACTGTGAACTGTCCAGCCGAGAATGAATGTTCCACTACACACATTGAAACCATCACCCAAAGTAAGTCAAAAAAGCATTTAAAAAAAGAAGAACATTTTTTTTACTTGTTTTTCTTTGTTAATTGTAATAATTGCAAGTTTGATTTTGTGTACATACAAAAAAGAAAAACGCATAGATGTGGCAATACACTCCATATACTTATATAAGCCTAAATGGTAAGATGGCAAGTTGGTATATCATGTCTTCGATATTTTTACCGGAAACTACATTTGTCGATCAATTCTGCTTTTACACTTTTTTTTTTCACATTATTTTGTACTTTTATAAACATTTTATTGATATGTTTGTAAACAACAACAACAAAAAAATACATATTAAAGGAAAGGAGTCCCCGATCTGTTTTACAATCATACATGCAGTAGTAATTTTCTATCATGGGATATTCTCTTAAAAAAATAAAAAATAAAAATACATTTTTAATAGTATAATTTATCCTGATCTTTTACTGACTTGTGCCTATTTAACCCATCAGAACATTATTTGTGTACATTCTTTATTTTCGAAATTGAATGGTTCCTTGAGGTTGTTTGTAACCCTTGTTGGACTTTCTAAAAAGAAAAGTCTAGAATTGCCTCAACACACATATGGCCTCAAAGAAAAAGGAAGTCACTGTGGTTTTATTGTTGTCAGAACAATACCAATACTCATGATTTTTTCTTATTATTACTGTAGAGCAAAGTGACTTTGTCTTATATTAGAAGGTTGGGATTGACTAACATCGGTTTTCACACCCAGATTATCATAAACATGGGATAGAATGTAGATTAATATTAAGTTAATATGTCAACTACAGCCTATGTTTTCTACTTTTTCACACAGATGGAACTTCTACAAATATATTCAGATCATGTTCTCCAATTAAACAATGTAACATGACTGGAAGCAGCACTTTCCCAGGAGGGTCCCTGAGGATGGCAATTTCATGTTGCTCAATAAACAATAGATGTTCCCCTGCTATACCTAAATGTAAGTGTTCCAAAAGTTTTCTACCTATCCCAGCCTTCCCTTCCTTTCCTTTACCATTCTCCTATTCTCCCCTTTCCTTTCTTTTCTCTTCCCTTTCCACAACTTCTACTTTTGCCTCTCTCTCTTCTCTCACCTCCAGCCTACTTGTCCTCTCTTCTCTTCTTTTCTACTCTCCTCCCCTCTCTGCATCCCACCCTCTCCTCTCCCATCCTATAATCTCTTTTTCCCAACCTCCCCTCTCCCAACCTTACACTTTTCTCTTCCATACTACAGTCTCTCTTTCCCACCCTTTCCTCTCCAATAGTCCCCTGTCTTCTCAGATCCTCCCCTCTTCCATCCTTACCCTTTCTTTTGCCATTGTCTGGTCTCTCTTTTCCACGTATTCCTTTACAATCCTCCCCTCTCCTCTTTCCACCATTTCCTCTCCAATACTATAACCTCGCTTTGCCCCCTTTATTTTTTCTCCCATCTTCCACTCATCCATTCTTACCCTTTCCTTTTCCATCTTCCGGTCTCTCTTTTCAGCCTTATCCTCTTTAATCCTCTCCTCTGCCCACCGTTTCCTCTCCCATCCTATAATCTCTCCTTCCCACACTTTCTTCTCCCATCCTCCCCTCTCCCATTCTTACCCTTTCCTCTTCCATCCTCCGGTCTCTTGTTGCCACCCTTTCATCTCCAATAGTACATTCTCCTCTTCCCATCCTATAATCATTCCTTTGAATCCTTTCTTCTCTCATCCTCCCCTTTTCCATTCTTACCCTTTCCTCTTCCATTCTCTGGTCTCACTTTTTTACCCTTTTCTCTTGAATTCTCCCCCACTCGCCTTTTCCTACTTTTTCCTCTAAAGTTCTATAACCTCTCCGTCCCACCCTATTTTCTTCTTTTGTTCCTTCTCCAGTTTGTAAGCCTTTCTCTTCCATCCTCTGCTCTCTCTTTCCACCCTTACCTCTCCTATAATCTCTCCTTTCCACCTTCCACCCTTCTTTGTCACATCCTCCCCTCTCCCATTCTTACCCTTTCCTCTTCCATCCTCCGGTCTCTTGTTTCGACCCTTCCCTCTCCAATAGAATCCTCTCCTTTTCCCACTCTTTTCTCTCCCATCCTAGAATATCTCCTTTAATCCTTCCTTACCCTTTCCTCTTCCATTCTCTTGCCTCCTTGTTTTTACCCCTTTCTCTTGAATTCTCCCCCACTCGCCTTTTTCTACTTTTTCCTCTAAAATTCTATAACCTCTCCCTCCCACCCTATTTTCTTCTTTTGTTCCTTCTCCAGTTTGTACCCCTTTCTCTTCCATCCTCTGCTCTCCCTTTCCACCCTTTCCTCTCCTATAATCTCTCGTTTCCACCCTTTCTTGTCCCATCCTCCCCTCTCCCATTCTTACCCTTTCCTCTTCCATCCTCCGGTCTCTCGTTTCGACCCTTACCTCTCCAATAGTATCCTCTCCTCTTCCCACTCTTTTCTTTTCCATCCTAGAATCTCTCCTTTTAATCCTTCCTTACCCTTTCCTCTTCCATTCTCTTGCCTCCCTTTTTTTCCCTTTCCTCTTGAATTCTCCCCCACTCGCCTCCTTCCACTTTTTTCTCTAAAATCTTACAATCTCTTCCTCCCACCATATTTTCTTTCTTTGTTCCCTCTCCAGTTTGTATCCTTTTCTCTTCCATCCTCAGTTCTCTTTTTTCCACCCTTTCCTCTCTAATCCTCCTCCATTCTCTTCCCAACCTTTCCTCTTCCATTCTCCCCTTTTCCCTACCCTATACTTACCTTCAAACCATTTCCCCTCCTTTCCCCCCTTCATTTCTCGCCATTCCCTTTCCCTTATCTTTCCCCCTCCTTCCTCTCCATTGCTTAGCCACTGTCCTCCCTTCCTCTATTTCCTCACTTCTTTTCACCATTCCTTTTGACTCCCCTCCTCTCCTCCCACCTCTTCTCCCCCCCTCCTCTCATTCGTTTCCATCCTCTTCTCTCATGTCCTGTTCTATATTTATCTTACATCATGATGTCATATCTAGCAATATATTTTCAATTGTATATTATTATTATTATTATAGTCCCCTCGTTCTCTTTCTTTTCCACAGTACCAGAATACAATACCACAACACAAAATGGGAGATCTTGTTCACAGTGTCTGTCAATTAACAGTGAGCAGTGTACCTCGGACAACAGCATGCTGTGCACAGGAAATGAAACTAACTGTATGCGCCTTGCTAGAACTGATATAGGTAAACCAATAACGTGCATAATTCAGTTTACAATGATATTTATTTACAGGTGTGGTGCACTCCCAGCACAAAGAGAGAAACACAGTGGTGGCACGTCCATAAGGGGTGCATGGGCGCCCCCCTCTAATCCATGTGCCCAGCCCCTAATCTTCATGCAGGGAACCAGACACATAGATTTCAATGTGTTTTTTTTAAAGCACATGATTAGAGCCTCAGGCTCTAATTGGCTTAAAAAAAGGGTGGGCTCGGGTGCAGATATTGGCCAGGGAGGCTTAGGACTCCAAATGTCTCAGGACACACTTCCTGTTCAGCCCAGAGGAGAAGCAATGCCCCAGCTCTTCATTCTCTCTGCCTCCTGTGTTAAGGTTAATCTCCCGTGGGGGGTGGTTGGGGTGGGCGTCAAATCAGTTTAACACCGGGGGGGGTGATCTTCACCTTCACTCTTCACAGGGGGGGGGTTAAGGGCCATTAGCTTGCCCTCCCTCAAATTATTTAGCGCCAACTGCCACATTGAAGAGGTTGTTATCACACTGTCTAATGACTACTAAACCCACAAAAAAAGAAACAGTGCTGGGTTATCTAGGATAGGATGGAGGAGGAGATGCTAGAACTGATCCCCAAGAGGATCAGTATCTGCAAAACGGTAGTATAGCTGGTCCTCCTGCTCGGCAGGTGCCTGGGGGCCCCCTTTTGAACTAATAGGACACAGGACCAGTACGGGAGGGCTGTACAGCCTTACCATCCACCCTGGTGCACAAGGTAATTCGGTTGTGCCCAGGCACACCCAGCACACCCCCTGCGCACTCCTATGCAGGCACTGATGAGGCGGCACTGATGATGAGGCACTAATATGCAGCACTGATGGGCACTGATAGGTGAAACTGATAGGGATCCCTGGTGGGCATCCTTGATGTATCTGCACTGATAATCGATGCTGTCAGGAGAGTCGCTGGTCAGATTTCCTCTACCAGCGCTTTATTAGCGTGAATAGAGGAAAGGCGATAAATGTCTCTTAGGCTCTTTGCCGATATTTCAGATGCTGTAAACCAGAGTGTCACACCGCATTACCGATCGCTGTGCAACGCGCTCTCGGGGAAGCACGCGAGCGGCTTATTCTGCTGGATGTCATATGACACCCAGTCAGGATAAATGATCTCCCGCCCAGCTGTCATTCTGCTATAGGCTGGGCAGTAAGGGGTTAACCAGTTTCCAGTTTGCTATGGGCCCAGCCTATAGCAAAATGATGGCCGGTTGAGACTTTGGTTTTTCTGAGTGGACGTCATTTGACATCCTCCCAGAATGTGCTTCTCGTGTGGCCACGGTGCCGTGCAGCAGCGAGATCTGTAACAGCCGATGAATGATCACTATACCGGCCCACTGCCAGTACCATGTGATCGGCGTGACCAATTACAGCAGATCACATGACAATTGTAAACAATGGATGGCTTCCTTTCATGCGTTGCAAATTGTGTTGCTAGCTGTGTTCATTCACAGTGATCACATGGTACAGACATGGCCAATCACAGCCCATCTGTACCATGTGATTAGCTTTGGCCAATCACAGCCCATCTGTACCATGTGATTAGCTTTTGCCAATCACAGCCCATCTGTACCATGTGATTATCTTAGATAAGATTAACTTGCCATGCCTCTTATTAAATACCTTGGACCGTCTACTTTCTAAAAAGGGGGTATTTGTACTGTTCTGCCATTTTTAGGTCTCAATACATCAGAATTGATACATTTTCAGATATATCCCATAGTTTGTGGATTCTATAACTCTCCTCCAGACTAAATAATAAACACTGATTTGGGTTATTTTCACCAAGGAAATATAGCAGAATACATGTTGAATTACATTTATGAAGAAAGATTATTTATTTGCAAAATGTTATAACAAAAACAAAGAAAATGCATTTTTTTTTCAAAATGTTTGGTATTTTTTTCATTTATTTAGCAAAACATAAAAAACCCAGTGGTGATTAAATACAACTAAAAGAAAGATCTAAAACAATATAAAAATGTCTGATGGGTACTGTAATGGCACCCCAAATGCGAAAGTGTTAAAGCCATTTAGGATATTCCCTTTCTAGAGCAGGGGTCTCCAAACTTTCTAAGCAAAGGGCCAATTTACTGTTCTTCAGGTTTTAGGGGGGCTGCACTGTGGCCATCGGGAGTAGAACATTTTCCAGCATCAATTAGAGTAAACAATGCCCCATCTTTGCATTAATGAGAAGAACTGCACCCCATAGTTGGTGTCTTTGGTAGGAATTATACCTCATCCTTGGTTTTATTGGGCCCCATTGTTGGTGTCATTGGGTGGAATTGTGCCTCATCAGTGGTGACATTGGGCCCCATCGTTGTTGTCATTAGGAGGAATGGACCCACCTTTGGGGTCATTGGATCCCATCGTTGGTGTCATTGGGAGGAATTGTGCCTCATCATTGGTGGCATTTGAGCCCTATCGTTGGTGTCATTGGAAGGAATTGTGCCCCCATCGTTGGTGTCATTGGGAGAAATAATGCCCCATCATTGGTGGCATTGGGCCCTATCCTTGGTGTCATTGGGAGGAATTGACCCACCCCTTAAGGTCATTGGATACCATCGTTGGTGTCATTGGGAGGAATTGTGCCCCATCAATGGTGGCATTTGGGCTCTATCATTGGTGTTATTGGAAGGAACTGTACCCCATCTTTCGTGTCATTGGAGGGAACTATGCCTCATCATTGGTGGCATTGGGCCCTATCGTTGGTGTCATTGTGAGGAATTGACCCACCCTTAAGGTCACTGGATCCCATTGTTGGTGTCATTAGGAGGAATTGTGCCCCATCAATGGTGGCATGTGGGCCTTATCATTGGTGTTATTGGAAGGAACTGTACCCCATCGTTGGTGTCATGGGGGGAACTATGCCTCATCATTGGTGGCATTGGGCCCTATCGTTGGTGTCATTGGGAGGAATTGTGCCCCAACATTGATGTCATTGGTAAGAATTTTGTCCCATCTTTGGTGACATTGGACCTCATTGTTGGTGTCACTGGTAGGAATTTTGCCTCGTGATCTGTGTTATTGGGGGGGAACTGTGCCACTTTCGTTGGTGACATATAGCCAAGGGCCATATAAAGGCAAGCAAAGTAGAACATTTTCCAGCATCAGTTAGAGTAAACAATGCCCCATCTTTTGCGTCAATGAGAAGAATTGCACCCCATAGTTGGTGTCTTTGGTAGGAATTATGCCTCATCCTTGGTCTCATTGGGCTCCATTGTTGGTGTCATTGGAAGGAATTGTACCCCAACATTGGTGACATTGGGCCCCATTGTTGGTGTCATTTGGAGGAATTGACCCACCCTTGGGGTCATTGGATCCCATCGTTGGTGTCATTGGAAGGAATTGAACCCCATCTTTGGTGTCATTGGGAGAAATGATGCCACATCATTGGTGGCATTGGGCCCTATCGTTGGTGTCATTGGGAGAAATTGACCCACCCTTGAGGTCATTGGATCCCATCGTTGGTGTCATTAGAAGGTATTGTGCCTTATCATTGTTGGCATTTGAGCCCTATCGTTGGTGTCATTGGAAGGAATGGTGCCCCATCGTTGGTGTCATTGGGAGAAATAATGCCCCATCATTGGTGGCATTGGCCCTATAGTTGGTGTCATTGGGAGAAATTGACCCACCCTTGAGGTCATTGGATCCCATCGTTGGTGTCATTGGGAGAAATTGTGCCCCATCAATGGTGGCATTTGGGCCCTATCATTGGTGTTATTGGAAGCAACTGTACCCCATAGTTGGTTTCATTGGGGGGACTATGCCTCATCATTGGTGACATTGGGCCCTATCATTGGTGTTATCGAAAGGAACTGTACCCTATCGTTGGTGTCATTGGGGGAACTATGCCTCATCATTGGTGGCATTGGGCCCTATCGTTGGTGTCATTGGGAGGAATTGTGCCCCAACATAGGTGTCATTGGTAAGAATTGTGCCCCATCTTTGGTGACATTGGACCTCCTTGTTAGTGTCACTGGTAGGAATTTTGCCTCATGATCGGTGTTATTGGGAGGAACTGTGCCACTTTGTTGGTGACATATAACCAAGGGCTATGTAAAGGCAAGCAAAGGGCCACATCCGGCCCCCGGGCCGCAGTTTGGAGACCACTGCTCTAGAGGGAACATTTATGTATCCGTACTTAAAAGATCAATGTGAATTCTGGTACAGTAAGGAAATATGGGTTAATTACATCAAAAATTGTAATTCTAATGCAAACATTGTCATGATAGAATCCATACAAAACAATAGTTTTAGGAATATTTGTGCCATATTGTAAACAAAGTTTTCCCTTTCTCCCCCCCAGGGTATCAAACATCTGCACTGGCATTTCAGGGTTGTGCCACAGAAAGTATCTGCAAGCTCACCAGCACGCTCTTCACCACCAGTGGAATAACCACGACCTATAATTACGTCTGCAATAGTGCAAGTCTTGGACTCCATCATGGCGCCCTCATGCCGTTGAGTTTTTTTGCCCTTTTACTGAAATTATTGCTTTAGATCTGGAATCACAAGTATTTTGGGATATACTATAAGTTATGGACTTCTGGATTCTTGTCATTATGGTGCTAACTTTTTTGAAGTAGCATCACTATTTTGACTTGCAGTATTGAATGTCAAGCCAAGTGTATTGTTATTTAATAAGAAGAATGTGTAAAAAGTATAATAGTAAAAATAATATTTCCTTTGTATCTACTATATATATTTTGCAAGATTGCAAATTCTCCCTTGGTTTTTTTTTTTTTTGGTAGGCAAGAGAAAATATCTACAAAGAAGAGACTCAATATCGGGGTGGATAAAAATCAATGATTTAAAAAAAAAAAAAAAAGTATTTTTATTTAAATCAGATTATTAATTAAACCGCTTAAAACTGAGGTCTGGTTAAAAAAATAAAATAAAATAAAAAACTTGCCATGCCTCTTACTAAATACCTTGGACTGTCTACTTTAGAAAAAAAGGGGTAATTTGGAGGGTATTTGTACTGTCCTGGTGTTTTTTAGGTCTCAAAAAAGTGTCAAAACATCAGAATTGATCAATTTTCAGCTGCTGACTTTTAATAAGGAGACTTACCTGTCCAGGGTGCCCGCGATGTTGGCAGCCGAAGCCGAGCAAATGCCTTTGGGTCTCAGCTGCCCCGTCGCCATCCTCGGTGAGGGAATCAGGAAATGAAGCCTTGCGGCTGCACCGCCCGATTCCCTACTAAGCATGTGTGAGCCACGCGGCGTGACGTGAATGGATGATGTCTCCTGGGACACACACAAGGTCTCAGAAGACACCGCTCCCCCATTCCCCAGGAGGCAGCCGAGGAGCAGAAGAAAGAAGATGGACTGCGGATCAGAAAGTGGCAGATTAGGAAGATCTGCCTAGCAACAGGCACTTCAGGTACTTTTTTGCAGCATTTAAAAATAAATAAATACATTCTTGGTGAAACTCTGCTTTAAGAACCAGGTTGGCTCTCCTGGGTGAATCACCGTCATTGTACGTAGGCCCTTTAATGGTGTCAGTAGGGCAGTGGATGGTGTCAGTGGGGCAGTGGAGGGTGTCAGTGGGGCAGTGGAGGGTGTCAGTGGGGCAGTGGAGGGTGTCAGTGGGGCAGTGGACGGTGTCAGTGGGGCAGTGGACGGTGTCAGTGGGGCAGTAGACTGTGTCAGTGGGGCAGTGGACGGTGTTAGTGGGGCAGTGGACGGTGTCAGTAGGGTAGTGGAGGGTGTCAGTGGGACACAGGTTTCAAAACCCGTACTGTCCGGGGAATCCCGTACGGGTGGCAACCCTATCCGGGGCCCTGGGGACTCTGGGCCCTTTAATAAAAAGGAAAAAAAAAGAAGTTTGCCACCATTTGCCACATTTCAGGCTTCAAACATAAAGATATAAAACTGTAATTTTTTGTGAAGAATCAACAACAAGTGGCACACAATCATGAAGTGGAACGAAATTTATTGGATATTTCAAACTTTTTTTAACAAACGTAAAATTGGGCGTGCAAAATTATTCAGCCCCCTAAAGTTAATACTTTATAGTGCCACCTTTTGCTGCGATTACAGCTGTAAGGCGCTTGAGGTATGTATCTATCAGTTTTTGCACATCGAGAGACTGAAATTTTTGCACATTCCTCTTTGCAAAACAGCTGGAGCTCAGTGAGGTT